>VZRN01006763.1:198122-302653 GCA_013397935.1 Dasyornis broadbenti | reverse complement strand
CTCCCTCCTTGGAGATTTTCAAAGGATGTCTAGACCTGGTCCTGGCCAACTGATTCTTGGTGGCCCTGCTTGAGCAGCAATGTTGGAGCATATGATCTCCAGAGGTGTCTTCCAACCTCAGTGCTTCAGTGGTTCTGTGCCGCTGTATTCTTGCCAGTCAGATTAGTGTCAGTGTATCTCAACTGCAGATGAAGTCTGGGCAGCCACAGGCCTGTGTCGCCTTCATCACCACCTGTGTTTCCTACATTGCCAAGCTGTTAATCCACACCTTGACCTCCAAGGTGTACCATGAGATGCTGAAAGGAATAATACATTGCCTACTACACTAGGTGTTTATTCACTCCTAAGGAAAAAAAAATAAATGCAAGTTTATTTAGAACTTTCAAGTAGTTCTGGAAAGACCAGCAGGGTCTGGCAATCACCATGCCCATGGATTTTCTGATAAATGAACAGCTCTAAGGACCTGTTACTCTGGGATCAGATGCAGTGAATAATATGTAATAATTATTTCTTTTGGCTGACACAAGGGAGAATGAATGCCCTCATTAGAATCCTGTGCTAGAGAACTCTGCCTCAACTGATGTGCAGTACAGACAGAGAAAACATGCGTTTTTCAGACTGAGCAAAGTAGGGAATGTGACACGGTTTTCAAATAGTTATAGCCTTCTCTCAAATTATTTCCATTGGTGCTTCTCAGACCTGAAGTACATTCAGTGAAATGAAAGGGAAGAGGAAAGAGAGAGGAGGAAAAGAAAGAAAAGGAGAAAAAGAAAACAAAAGCAGGAAAAGGAAAGGGGAAAAGGGAAAGAGAAAGGCAAGACAAGGGAGGATGTGTAGCTGTCAGTACAATAACACATAATAATTGTAATTCATAATACAATCTGGTTCTTTACATCCATTAATATTTTGTTTAGTTTTCTGGTCATTATTATGGGCATGTGTGAAGAGGAAGATACCAGTTTGAACAACGGATCTTAAAATGGTTGCTAAGTTGCTTAATCTTCATTGGCAGAACTTGATATTTAAATGTAATGGAAGTAAACGGACAGGTGATGGAAACCAACATATATTCTCCTCATTATAACAAAAAAATCTTGAAGAAACACATATTTCATTACATTCTCAGTTCAAGTAGTGCAATTTCCTTCAAAAGCTGTCACAGCCTCCTCTGCTCTTTGAAGTGGAGGTCATCCATTATTTGTTCAGATGCTTCTTTGTCACTTTGTTACGGGGAAATTCCGATCGCAGGTCTTAAAGGTTCAATGTAAATAGAAAGCCCCTGTGAAAATGAGTTGCCAAACATGGCTCAATTATTCCTTTCAAAGCTAAATTTGTGCACAAATTGAATTAATTTTAATTATTTTTAAGTGTTCAGGAATGGGGGTCTGGCATCGGTCAGTGGGAGGTGGGAAATTGCATCATGCATCACTTGTTTTTTTCCCCTTTTTATTTTCATTATTATTATTATTATCAAATACCATTGTTATAGTATTTTACTTGATTTTCAGTTATTAAACTGTTCTTATTTCAATAAACAAGGTTTACTTCAACTCTTCTCCCCATTTCACCAGGGCTGGGGGTTTAGAGAAGGGGAGTTGAGCGAGCAGCTGCTTGATGTTTTATCTCCAGTGAGGCTGCAAAAATGCATGACACTCTCATCCTGTCTCATCAAAGGTGAACTACTGAGCAGCCAGGAAGGTGCAAAGTCCTAAAAACAGCAAGATTCATCAGAAGAGCATTAAAGATCTTTTGTTTTCCTCTTATCACTTCTGTATTTCTTCTTAATACTGTATAATAGAAGTTACGTAGCTAGTCCTAAAAATAAGGGTAAGAGCTGTACTCTAACCAACAGCAAGCAGAAATTTACCATTTCTTGACTTTTCTCCATCCAATTTAAGGACTGTTGTATTATTGGCTGCAAGGTAACATTGTTTAATCAGGAACAAGGTCCCCCACATCAGCTTCAAGCTGTTGGTAACATTTATCACATCTAGGTTTCTTATGGTCATTATATATTGAACATTTTAAAAAAGAGTGAGATTTGTAAATGGTACCCAATGGTCTAACACCTCTTCCATCAGGTGCAACGCCTCCCTCCCAACAATCCCAAAAAGATCTCCTCGCTGTTAAAATCAGTCAGAATCTGCTTAGATTCCACACATCCTTAGCAAGAACAGAGCAGTCATGTGTTGTAGGCCATAACACTGGAAACAATGAGCTTCCTATCCACGGTATTTGTCCTGCCATTATTTAACATTTTGGTCTGTTCCAGTGATGTGGAGGTTTTTCCTTTGAGGTCTCAAGGCCTTCATTCACCCCAGAAGCTGAGAAGGGATCATGAATAGCCCCCACGAGCTTAGGGACAGGGTGTTCTCTGTTATCATTTATGGAACATGAAAGGCAGGCAGTATTTGTATGAGTGTTTATACACAATATCGCTTTGTTGATATGTAGAATATTTTTGTGAGCATGTTAACACTGATTGACACTTATTTGTAAAGGGGAAAAAAGCATTCTTCAGGTTTTATAAACGAAATTTTTAAGGGAGAAATATCATGAGACTCAGTCCAGGCAACTATACACCAGGGTAAACATGTGGCTAGAGGAAAGCAGAAAGCAATAATACCTACACTGTGCAGATGAATTAATGAGCAATTTCCTCGTTTTTCTAAAAAATCATAGAGTTGACTTAATTTGCAAAATTATAACAAAATCCCTTGTACCCACCAAACATTCATTAAAAAAATATTTTGAGCGACCCTAAAAAGGGCTACTGTGTTACATAATCTCACCATAAATAGATTTATTCACAAGAGTAGAAATATATTAATTTTCAAACTATTTTCTTCAATTGACCATCAAAGACCATGTTTTTGTTGTTAATTGAAACACTGGTTCATCCTCTTTACTCAAACCACTATAGCTTGCCTCCCTTTCCAACATAAGGAAGGATTCAGGGTTGACTTGAACCTTCAAGCCCTCGGCCTTTCTCAGTTGTTACTGATGCACTTATAGACAGATGAATTAATACACGCTTCAGGCCATGGACACTGATTACCATAAGTAGCAGTCAACTGATTTTTTTTTTTTTATCTTGGCATTTCATATCCCATGCCACTGTGTTCTACACTTATTTTTGTCAAATATTTAAACTGCAAAGGAGATTGTTTATAGTTGGGCAGTTTTGAATGGTCTGTGTGGTGAATGGACAGCTCTCAGTAGTCTTTGGGGTGCTAGCAATTCACACAGCAATGCTCCAAATTTAATGTTACTAAGAACCTACAACCAGTTATGTCAGTCTTCCCTCAGATTTTGTCTCAAAACGTTCATCTCAAAAACTTCCTCCCTGGGGTTAAGGATAGCGGACATTTTGGGCGTAAGAGGACATCCAATCAAACCCTTTTATTTTCCAAGTCTATCACTGGGTTTTGCAACTGCCCTGTCTTGACATTGTTGATTCTTATGGAGGACCATTAAATCCCTTCTCCAGCTAAAGGACAAAAGGATTTGGTTTGTAGCCGTTGAGAAGACTAGAAAATCTGCTTAATATTATTTCCTTATCCTCTTGTCTTCCAGGTCCGGTGAGAGATGTCTTCTCAATTTTAAATATTTAAAAATACTTCTGCCCTTTTGGTCAATACATCACATTACAATTCTCTTTACATTTGCTACGTTCTTTCCTTTGAGGCCTGTATTATGGCATATTTTTCTCAGAAAATATAGACATTACAGACATTGATATTCAATTTTTTTCAAATACTTAATATCATCACCACACATTTATATTGGAAAGCTCACAGATGAATGATTTTAGAACAGTGTTAAGCTGGCATTTATCTGAAAGGCAGAACAAGAGAAGTGTTAACTAAAACAAAAGTTAACCAGCTTTAGTTCAACAGCTTTACTCAGAAACATTTGTTTCGTTCAAATGCCTTTAAAGAAACAGATATGAAAGCTGTCCTGGCTTTGACTTTGATTGTTTATTTAATATTTCAGCTCTTCTAGCTGAAAAGATGCTCTGACCAAGCTAATTCAGTACCTGTGTTTCTCTCAATTTACATTCTTGGATTTGGCATTTGCTCAACTAACTTGCAGAAATTACCCTTCATTTTGCAATACTGTGTATTAAAAAGTATAAGGCAAAAGCTCCTGATCTGTCACGTGGTTTTCAGCTGTACAGTTCTCCTTTGCATTGAATCAACTGCCTCTGCTGCTGCCAGTCTGCAGGGTCTGGAACAGTGGTTGTAACCTTGCAGCTGAGAACAGCTTATTGCAGGGAAATGATGAAGGTTTTTTTTTTTACATCAGGCTCCAGGCTCTATCCTGCTGTCAGCAGCACTGATGCTGCAACTGAGCAATTCCATGCTGGTGAACTAGACTATTATGAGTTTTGCGACTGGTAGCACATCTGCCAAACATTTGATAGCTTCATGCTTTTTATCCCAGCATTTTAAACAGCTTAGTTGAATATTTAGCTCGCAGATAACGCTAACATTTTTTAGATTTAATATAGGAAAATCAGTGTCTTGGGAGCCATATTGAGTGAGAAATGTTTTAATAAGAATAAATCCAGGGCTTTTTTTCCTGGCACTCACATCTCTGCCAGTGTGTATCAACCCTCCTTGGGGAGCAGGCGGCAACAAAACCTCTATCGTGTAAAGAGTTGGTCTGAGAGGTTTCACAGAATGTCATCAGGGAGATGCCATGTGTCGTGTCTCTGGTTCCATTTCTGTCTTTGATTTATCCTCCATGTTTTCTAGGATGATCAAGTTCAACAAGTTTAGGTAATTTTGATGTTTATATAATTTTATTTTTTCGGTGCTATTTTTACTATCAGAAAGGTTTTCTAGGGCAGAATCTGAGTGCAGGAATACTTACATCCTGCATCTCCAAATGCATGGTAAACTTGGGGCATTTCCAAGAACCCATCTATTCAGTGATTCTTTTCTGTTTCCCCTAGCATTGTTCTGTTTTCTCAGAAGAACATGATCCCAATGTCTTTGACTGTCCCATCAGATGTTGTAGTTTGAGGTCACATATGCCAATCCTGCTGTATAAAGCAGCATTCTGCTCCCAAACACAGACCACCCATACATGTTCTGAGTGGAATAATACCTTTTTCAGGTTTATTTTACATCAAACCTTTCAAAGTTCCATACTAGTATAAAAATACAGCTTCCTTACAGATGTTTCTGATGTAGTTTTAGACATCACAACATTATCGTTTAAACTAGAAAAACATGTGGTCCTCTGAACAAAGTTAAAAAAACCCCTGTCAACAGACACCATCTGTTATTTTTGTATTTGTACTGTATTTAATTGCTGAAATGCTCACTTAACTGGCAACTGTCTGACATGAAGCTGTCCAAAATTTATTTGGTTTATTTGAAAGGTGCCCGTTGTGCTTTCTGATGTCCTAAACCCAGAATGAGTGGCAATGTTAGTGTGTACAACACCAGTCTTTATTAACTACATTATATTTTACCAAATAAGAATCTTAAAATAGGTAGTTAAAAACAATGAATTGAATTAGTTGGGTTTGGAAAAGAAAAAGTTAATTAGATGTGCTCTAAGTGAATGTCTTGCAAACCAGATCACCTTTTATAAACTGAGGCTTTGTTTTCATCATTAAGTCTTTCATTATATGTATTATGAGATTAATCTAATAATTTTTCAGATATGGAAGAAAATGAAAGATTTACTGAACTCCTAAACAACTTGGCTTTACCTGGTCTAGTTCTTTTGTTTATATATAAATAGTACCTTCTTTTTTTTATTGTTTATTTATTTCAAATGTAAGCAAGAAATAAATAGCTTCATTTAAATTACCTGGTATATTGCTTTCTATGAAGTAATTGTTAGAATATTTCCATATAAATTTCTGTACAAACTGAGGAAAGGCTGTAGAACTTTAACTAAGTATTCCACCCCAAGTGGGTAAACAAAATATTAGTGTCTTTCAAGGAGATTATTATGGTTTATGGTTAACATATCACATTCCTATGACGAAGGTCTCAGCAAGATCTGCATATGTCACTGCGTAGAATTACTCTTAGTACAAATGTGACTTCAAGAACTTTGATCTGCTTCATCTATTCTAATTATCCAAACTATTTCTAGGACTGTCAACAATGAAGTACTTGGAAAATAGCATTAAAATCATGGTTTTGTCTTACAATATTACTGAGTTAGTTCACACCAGCAGAAAGCATCTGAGAGAACAATGTAAATTGGGTGATTCACTTTTTGTATTGGACATTCAATTATGAATTGCTTCGAGGAGTTTTGCTATTCTATCTCACTCATTATTTTTGCCATGATTCCTCTGTTTGTTCCACTGCACATATTGATTACAAACCATTTGCTGTGAAGGCTCACCGCTGAAAATTGCTGAGGGATCATTTGATTGTGGTTCACTGGGGCAGATGGGCTAAAGCAGCTTCACTCTGCTCCAATCCCTCATCCAGAGCTGTGGTGCCAGCTCCCAGAGCACAAAAAGCTGCCACAGGTGCTCCAGGCTTACTCCTTTCCTCATTCGTGCTGTCTGTGTGTCCCACAAGAGCTGTTGTGAAAGGAGCTAGTATAGTTTATCATCAGGGAAAGGAGACACAGGAATCATTGCCTTTCTTCCCAGAAGAGCAGTTTGAAGAATACTAGAAGAGATCCCTTTCTTTATCTTGCAGCAGAACATAATCCTAGAAAGAGAAGTAGTAGAAAAAGGCTACTGCTGGATTGATCAGCAAGATTCTATTTATTTTGCTGTAGCTAGGTAATGTAATATAATCACACGCCAATTCACTCAAGTTAGATTAAAAGGATGTTTACAGAGTTAGGATGAAATTCAGATTTTATGGCCTTTCAATTCAATTATTGGTCAGAAGATAATTAATTTCCAAACAGAATCAGGATGGCTTGTTTCTTTTATTTTTTGTTTTGTTTTGTTTTGTTTTGTTTGTTTGACTGGTTGGTTGGTTTTTTAATGTGTCTTGATTTGTTGTTTTTTAAGCGTGATAGACCTGCACATTCTTCTTCAAAGCATAGAGGCAGTCTGAAAGAGTGGAGGAAATGAATGTTATCAAACTGAGTTCAATGAAATGTCCCTCAAAAATTGTGGGTCTTTGTTTCTTTCAATAAAAAGAAATCACTTGTAATAAAAAACCAAATACAATGAGCACAAAATAGATAATACTAGTTTTGTCATATCGATTTACCTCTTTTCCAGAATTTCAGCAGTACATCAACAGATGTAGAGCAAAATTATGCATCATTGTATATCAGATTTTGAGATGAAATTCACACGATGCACAAAGACCAAAATGTGTTGAAAATATCCAAGAATAGTAGTGAAGAATATGACAAGTCATCAGATTCTGAAGTGATGTGATGTCATTGTGAAATAACGTGAAAATATGGCAACATAAATCCAAGCCAGAAGCATATCTTAGACCTTAACTTCCACTGAAGAGTTTTTTTTTTTTTCCAAAGTAACTAATTTTGAAAAGGTTATAAAATTTTCATTTTATGGTAACTTCTGACCTTTCTTTTACCACATCTGTCTGGGAAATGTTGAAATACTTAATTATTGTGTTTATATCTGACTGCCTCAATATTGGCAATCTCTGTTACAGTCTCTGAGTTTCACAAACAGTTCTGTTATTAAAGAAATACTGGTTTTCCACATTTCCAGGTATATCTTGCCTCTATATTTTATTACAGTAAATCATTAATACATTAAAACTGCTGTAATTACCATTTTAAACTGATCATTTCCCATTGAAATTTTCATATTAATCTTAAAAGGCTCAATATGCTAACATCACATAGTAAGGATAACTTACTAATAGATAGTTTAAGTTCTCAATATTATTCCTACTTATTTGTGTATTGCTGGCAGTATGTGCACCTGCACATTCTACCAAGTTTTGCATAAAATTATAGGAAATTATGTGAATCCCACAGAAATTAGAAACAGAGTTTCTGAAAGTAGAAAAGTGAGAAGAAAAAAGGGTGCAAAAGTTCTATAGCATTTTGAACTGATTTTTTTCTCTGATGAGTTAGTTAGCCTTTTAATTTTATAACTACCACAAACAAAGAGGAAAGAACAGTATATATAAACTTTTGTTTTGTAACATTACAGAAAGTATTTCGCTGAAAGCAAGTCTGCAAATTGACGTGTAAAAGCAATAATCTCATTTTATCTTCAATGTGAACGTTTAAATCTCTTGGTTTATGTCCTGTATAAGGATTGCTCCAGATGAAGAAAAGCTTCATGAACACGTAAGATAACACTGTAAAAATAATGATCCAAGTGTTTTCAATATCTTAGAATGTTGTTATGTTCTTGAGCTTCCAACTTGAAAAATAATTATCTAAATTTAAAAAATGTGTATATTACACCTTTCATCAAAGACAATCTATGTAATTACTGTTTCAAAAAACCCTATCAGTAGGGATTATGTGGCATTTTTAAAAATATTTGCTCTAAATTTTATGACTTATTATCTTGAAATAAGAAAACATAGTCAAAGGGTTTCCAAATAATTTCACCATTACTTTTCTGATTCCTTCTTTACCGCTTAGTGATTTTTGTTCCAAATATCAGTGCTGCATAGTTTAGGACAAAGAGTCTTCAGAATAGCTCATCTAACTTCTTTTTAACACAGCTGACAAATTTCCCTGGTTCCCTCACACATCGCTTAAATTGCACTTGATTTTGTAAGTTGAAGACATCTGTAGTTCATTGATACAGCTGTTCTCTTGTTCTGTAGGTTGAGCAGCCAAGTCATGAACCTTTACTTCCAGTTCCAAGTTTCCGGAATAAATACATTTGAAACCTGATGGTTTCCTCCTTCAAAACAGCATGGCCCAGCTACCTGCACATAGGCCAGACCGCGACAGAAATCCACTCCCTTGTGTTCTACTGTTACATTAAACCATCCTATAAATAAAATTTCTTACTTCTGTGATCATCTTCCTAATAGCCCAACATCATACTAACATCAGCAACTGTTATGCATCATAATCAAGTCACCTTGCTCTTATTTGTCCCAAACTAAAGAGATTAAGTTTCATTAGCCTGGAACATCATAAGGCATTTTCTCGAGATTTTGAAAATGTTATGTGTGTTTTTACCCACCCATTTGCCAAATACAAGAACACTGGGATATTTCACCATGTAGAAATGAATTGCCCATCTCTTCTAGAGAAGATATTGTGACATTGTTGTGGCTGTAACAAGGCAGTTTGTTTTATTGGAAGATTATCTTCCTGGTGGTGATCACACATTAGATTCTTCTAACCTGTTCCAGTTTCTTCCATTATATTGAGAAAGTTTCACTTTACATTTAATCTTTAGCAACCTGCATTTTGATATCTATTGACCCAGAAAAACTTATATCTTGGTGAATATGGTAGCTGTGGATCTTCATAGCTGTGAATCAAACCATAAATTGTTGTGAAGATTAGGCTAAAAATTCAAGTAGCTCATGGGACCTGACTGAGAACCTGCAGAACCACAGTAGTCATATCCCAAAATAACCCTGAACACAAGAGGACGTTGTGCATTACATCTCCAGCTAACTAGGTCCTCTGTCAAGTCAGGAGAAAGTCACCTTTAAACCTACAAAGTCAAGATATTTCCAAATTAAAACTTAAGCTCCTTCTTTAAATCACCCATATAATGTCCACATCATTATTTTTATGATGGTTATGCAGCTAATGGAGATATTTGTGGTATTGATGTATAATGAGATCAGGTAGGGACTGCATGTCAGCCATAAATCCTGATTTACTTGATTCTGTCTGCATGAGTCAGGCCACAGTATGGACATTTATTTCTGTTTGAGTCCCTCATTATCTGCCACAATTACGCAGTGTCAGTGTGGTTGAGGGCGGCACAAAAACAACTTTAAACAGAACAAGAGCACTTTGAAAAATGTCCTTCATTTGATGGTTAGTCATTCAGCTTCTTCTTCTGAGATTCAGAAAGTCCTTTCTCTCTTGAACCAGAACACATTTGTACCAAAAGTCACGCGTGGCTGAATGTCTCTCTAACAAAACCCTAATTTGAAACCTGGTAGCCAGTGTTCTCTGTGAACCTTCTTCCATCCTTCTCACACAGAAGAAAATTGGTCCTCAACTAGGACAAATGAGGTCGGGTAAAGCCTGCTGCTGACTTGCAGAAAATAATCTGCTGCAAAAATTCATTTACTCTGCAAGTCAAACATGATAAAACTCTGTTTTATTAAAATAGTGGTTTGTGCACTCTCAGCCTGTGTAAGCCTGTGTAAGTTCTTATGAAATAGTGATTGAAAATTCTGGAGAACAAAAAATGTTAAATAAGAACAGGATAGATGCAATAAATGAAAGCATATATGATTATCTGTGTCAGAATATGTCATCTTCGAGTGCAGGCAACAAGACTGAGATGATAGCCATTTGATTTTTCAGTCTTTTTCTTAAAGCTACCAACCTGTATGTATCCAAATATCAGGTCACATGTAGTGATGAAATCTCCTGAGAATTGCTTATGTTCAATAAAACTTTCTCTTTGAAGTCAGCCCAACAGCCTTACAAGATAATAATGTCTGTGAGCTGCTGCACCTAAAACTGATTCCTGGATGTCCAGGAGGAATAAGAGACTTTGGTTTCCCTTACCTTCAATAGGATTACAACACAAAAACAAAACCAAACAAGCCCAATACAGAGCCTGTGCAATAACTGAGAAGATATAAATTCAATCTTATGGTAATTTTATTGCCTGAAATTGAGTACCTTCTCTAGACATATCTTTTACAGTGTCAACAGATCTTCATGTAGGCACAATATTGTTCTAAGAACAGTTGTTTCGAGAGTCATTTAGTTTAGAGACCATTGTGTTTGACTATTTATTGATGGCAATAACTCCAGTCAGACTAAGGACAGTGAAAAAAAGAAAAAAATTATTTTGTCTTATTTTTGAACCATATTCTGGTCTTACATGTGTCAGCATAACACCAATAACTTTGCAGTGTAAAGAAACATGTAGGTATACATACAGGTAGGTATATATATTTATGTACATATGTATAACATTGTACATATATATGTATATGTACAATGTTAATTTCTGATTTTCTGTAAACCTGTGTGATGATTAACTTTGTCATTGTTTTGTTGCCTAATAACAAAAGGAAAAAGAAACCTTGCAACAGAGTTAAAGTGGGAAGATAAAAAAGCAATTTTTTAATGAAAGCTTTCAGGTACACAAAATATGGCATTGCACATGTGTGATACAGGATTTCTATAATTTTTATAAGGCTAATTAATTAATTAATTAATTAATCAATTACCCAGTACATCCAATAGGAAATAAGTTACCCCAGTGACCCACCCCTTTGTCAGCCCCATTGAAGTTGGTCCAGGGGCTTCTTTGCCCTATTTTATTTTTATGTCTCTTAAGTTCTGGTAGAAAATAATGTGTCCTTGTCAGGAATTCTCTTCTGAAGAATAAGACTAGACAGAATTTCAAGAATGTATTAACAAGGGTTTGTTAAACTGTCAGAGATGAACAGGGAAAGTACTAGAAGCTACACAAATGTGTATGAAAAATCTACAAGCCTACAAATACATGAAAATATATAAGAAGCTAAAAAAGTTGTAGGCATAAATTTCATTGTTCAGTTTCCTGTAACTGAAACAAATAAATTCCGTGTAAGATAGGTTTGAATTCTGTATACAGGTTCATGGTTAGCAGGATAGTTTGTTCCTTTGCTAAAGTGTCACCTCTGTCAAGCAGAAGCTACGACAGATGCTTACCTAGCTGGTGCTAGACAGGGACTGCTGCGAAAATCTAACACAGGTTGCAGAGATTCCTTGTGTTCGCTCCTTTTTTTAAGCTACAGAGATCCCTTTGTGGCAATATTAGATAAAGATATCTCCATGGTAGATATGTGAAGTTAAATGAAATAATCTCCCTTTGCACATCCAACTCTGTCTCTTGCTCTCTGTTAAGCAATTAGACAGCAAACGAATCACGCAAGTTGCTCTTCACTTGGAGGAGCTGAACACATTGATCTCTTATTCTCTTGATGGTTTTTGCCTAAATAATCATGAATTTATCATTGTCTCTGTTATTTCATACAGAATTAACCTAACAGCAAAGCCAAACACACAGATAAGGTGACCATTTATTCTGCTTCAAGCTGCCTCAGTTTCTATAGAGCCTCTTGAACCTACCACTGCCCAGCAACTTATGCCCAGACAATGAATTACTGTAAGTCCTTTCCATTGATTGTCTGAATAGAGATTGCAATTCTTCCGACACAGCCTTCTTCTTCTGCTTCTAAACACACAGTTTCACATTTGGCTCTATTCAAACACTTCTGTAGTTTATGTCCAACTTGCTGAATCACCCAGGATATTCCAAAACTTTGGTCTCTTTCTGTTTATATTTTGCATCGTCTGTCTTCATACTGGTTTTGGAATTTATTAACACATCTTATTTTTACTCCAGGCTTGTAATAGGAACATTAGATGCCAGAAGGTCCAGGATTACTCCCTGCAGGATCTGGCTGCATTATATTAATTAATTGCCCTTTTACATGATTAAGAAACTCTTGGTCAAATCTTAACATGATGCTTAAACTCTGTAAGACATTTGTTTTTCAGATCTATGAATTAAAATGTTGAGAATTACTAAGACGAAATGAATCTCATTGATTATTAATTTTATCCAGCAAACTTCTAATTTAATTCTTAAAATCATGTTGCTTTGATATCAGCAATTATTTGTACCATGTTAATGATGCTATTCAACTTCTTTTTAGTTGGTTACACTTCGTATTTCCTTTGGTTAGGATTTATATCAAACAGATATGCCTATTCTGCCACATTAACTTTGACTCAGCCAAATGTTACTGGTTTGAAATCAGACTGTATGGGAAACTGGAAACAGGCAAAATTGAGTAAGCCTGGAGAAATGCTCTTTAGCTGCAATAGGCAGAATGAGAAGTCCCTTCTGCTTCTTAAAAAAACAAGATCTCATACTGAACAGAAAATAATTATCAATAAGTGATTTTTTACTGCTATTGTTATAAATCCCGGATGCAGTTGTAACTGCTTCTACACAATAACTAGAGTTTGAAAGAGGGATTTTAATGAGAACTTTTAACTCAAGTTTTCAATGTTTTCACATTACTTGATCCATCCATTGTGTACTTGTGTTTATTTTGGGATCAAGACACATTAAATTTATTAAAGTATATTTTATGTGTCATTTGGCAGCCTAGCTTCAAAGTAAGCTGCATCCTTTTGAAGGACATTAAGATCTTGGCTTTTAAAATTCTTTCTTGTTATTTTGGTGTTAAAAGGGATTACTTCATGCTTGCTTAAATCGCCCTACTTTTTACTCTTTTGCATATCATGGATGTAATATTTATCAAAAGGTGGCCTACTTTAAATACATATCCTAATTGCTTATTTTCTGTAAGTGACTGACTCACAGAACAGAGACGTCCCATCCAAACTCAGTGAATCACAGTGTACTTTTTCCAGCCCCGAGTTTTCTACTTCCATTTGGGGAAGTTTCAGCTGTCCAGATAACCCTATTCTGGAGCCCTGGATACCCACGGAAAGCTGTTCGCAATGCCCGTTTTGTGTCTAGGTAAGGGACGAATTCCACCATTGTTCCCAGCTCAAAGAAATACAAAAGACTGGCGTTTCAAAGACAAATGTACACAGGTCAGAAACTAAACCAAATAAAAATCAGAAAAATATCAAACTGCTGTTCATTGACATTTGATATTATTTTGACACATTCTGAATTGAAATATTTCAAAATTTTTGACCAAAGTTGGTGGTTTTTAATTTTGTTCAACATCTCAGCCCTCAACTCCTGTTCAGGATAAGAGGAAATGATGAGTGAAATGATCCTAGATATGACAGAAATTCTTGCTTTTGCTTTGCTGTTTCTTTTTGCTCCTATAGATGCATCTTCATTGCCATTTTAAATTTATACATACTTTCAAGTTACTAATAATGCGTCATGTAATTAATTTCCCTTTTTAATGAAACTTTTTAAAAGTTTACCAGAGTGCAATTTTCTGATGGATATTAATTAAGAAAATACAGTCCTCCAGAGGAGTTTAAGTTCAGATTAAGATGACAATGTACCTATGAGCATGTAAACTGCTGGTCTAAATTCCCATGATAGCCAAGAGAGATCTATTCTGTGGAGCCTAGAGACTATTCATCACACCAGGAAGTAGACACCGAGTTTCCTACCGTTTTCCTGACTGTTTTCCAGCTGCCAGAGCATAAATATATCCTGTATGTCCTGAATCACATCTGTGCAGCCCTGCTTTTGAATCTCAGCAGTACTGGTGCCTTAGATCCCGCCAGATACCTCCTGAACTGAGGCCCCGCATCCTGGGACAGCAAAGCACTCATGGATGTGACACAATGGAGATACCTAAACCGGGGTGCCTTGACTGAGCGTCCCTGAGCTGGCTTTCTCTCCTGCTGTCACTCAGGTTGCATTGGCACTGTCAGGTAACTCTGATCCAGCACCTACCCCTGCAGCCCAGCCCCAGCCCACGTGCGGTGCAATGTGTGCCATGCCAGGTGTCGTCTGCTCCTCTCCAGGTCTGCTGTGGTGCTGGGGACACTTTGCTCCAGGGAACAGGATGCATTCCCTCCATCCTATGCTGTCTTCCTCAAACGCTATCCCAGTGGACCTTATGTTGCACAGCACCAAGTGATGCCCTTGTGCTTCCTCATGCTATAGATAGACACCATCAGAGTCACGCCGTGATAACACCCCTGGGATGTGGGCATGGGAGACTCAGAGGAGACACTGCTGTGCACTGTGGACACACAGACTGGGATTCAGCTGCCTAATTCTAAATATTCAGTGTTAATTTATGTGTTGATAGATACCTCACCTTGCCTTCATCTGCAGCTCCAGAAGGATGTGGGTTTTTTGCAAACCTGTCCTTCGCCAACTCTGTGCAGATGGTTTGGATACATTAGGGCATATAAATGGCACTGGGAGCCAGTAATCAATTTTTTTAGTATTTTTTGGGTTTTTTTAATATTTACAGATATATTTTTATCATCGATTTCATAATGATAATTATAATATTGGCATGTTTTCTCTTAAGTATTCCAAGTCTTTCCATTGTGCAAATTGAGGAAAAATTTATATTTCACAAGTGAAATGAAAATTCTGCCTTTATGTTTTTAGGGAACAAGCTGGAAATGTCAGCCAAGTACATCCTAGATTCTGAGGACCATAAGGCAAACAAATAGAGCCCCAAACTCACTAATGATACATCATATCATTTTTGATCAATTTTATTCCTGCTTTAATTTCAGCAGACAGTACACATAGCATTCCTGTTATTTTTGTATACTAATAGTTGATGATAGTACATTTATTCAAAGCAAGCTTAGGGGCAACCTCTTTCCTTAGGGAAAAGAGCCAACCACCAGTGCACAGTGGGAAAAATTCATTAATTAACAAGTTATAGAAAGGTTGCAGAGAGAGAGAATATCTTAGGACATGGAAGCTTTGGAATAGTTTTTATTGGTGAGGCTCCATCTGACATCAGTGTTCCTCTATGTGAGACAAAAAGTCATTTGTAAACAAACTTTGAGACATTAATGATGACATTTGAGAGCTGAATCTGAAAACCTGTCCTGGTGAAACCAAACAGAATAAATGATTCTCAGTGAGTCAGAAAATAGTTCAGAGCTCTAAAGAAATGAGTCAGAAACTAAATATACTGAGTAGGCTAAAGGCATGAAAAAAAAAAACTTTAGCAGCAGAAAGATGCTGCAGGAAACTCAGCCTAATTCAGTCAGACTAATATGATCAAAATCTGTGAACCAGTTCATTTGTATTAAATATGATATAAGGTATTTTGATCATTTTGAGAAAAGTAGAATTGAATAATCTGTTTGCAAGCAATAGGAATTAAGTGTTTCATGAGAAAGATAAGAATTCCAAGGAAGAGAAAAGACGGGAAAGCAAGTAAAGAAACAGAGAATCAGACAAGTAATAATCACCACTATGTGACAGAAGTTTCATTGCTCCAGGCCAGAGAGAACTTGCCAGTGCAGCCTGGAGTCTGGAGGGCTCAGAGATCCATGCTCTTGCTTGGACAGACTGAACACTTCCAGCTGTCCTGCTTACTGTGGTGTGCATCCATATAATCACATCAGGTGTTCATGTAAATGTGACGGTAGCAATAAAATGTCTTTTCCCAACACTGAGTACTCAGACTGGAGTTTTATGATACTCACAGCCATTTGAAAGTTACACACAGGCATTGAGGGCATGACTCGTCACTGTTTGCCCCTGTTTTAGTCATTAACTGTTAGTAAATCTGCACATAAAATGGAAGCTCACTGTAGAAAGCATTTTAGTCACTCTTTTCTGTATTCTAAATCATATTATCAGGTTAGAGAGATTTACACCCTCAAAATGGAGCTGCAGATGAGATCATACTGGACATCTTACAACAAATTTCCTGCTGGCTGCATTCTTTGTCTCTTATTCTGCTAATACAAGGGCCTATATAGAAGTATGCTTACAAGGGATAAAATATTTCCTTATGCTGAAAGTGTGGGTGTTGAAGAGGAGGGAAATATACTTTATTCTATTTGTTAGAACCACGGTAAGGTCTACAAAGAGGGTGTGCAAAAAATTACAAAGGTTAAAGGCAAAGAAGCAGGTGGTGGTCTCTGGGCTTATTGTGCATACCTTGATCTGTACAGGCAGTCTAAGAACAAAAGAGCAGTATGGAAATGTAGAGGGCATGAGGGAGATATGAAAGCATCAACTGAAGTGAGTAATAAACAGAATAATAGAAAAGAAGCTATTTTTGGGAGATACTCAGATGAACACTTTTGCAACTGTTATCCAGGAGCAGAATCCTGTTGCATCCAAACAAGAGGTTCTAAATAATTCAGTGTTATTGTTTTCATTCTTACCATAGACAGTATGAAGGCATGCTAAAGAGGAAAAAAGTTTAATTAGACTTCTCACTGGTTTTATGGTACAGTTAAAAATAGTGGTTGAATTCCTCAAATTTACATATAAGGTGGGGTTTTTTACCTCTGAAAATAGTAAAAGCCACTTCCTCTACATCCTTCCACTGCAAAATATTAAAAAAGGTAAATCAGATCATTGTCAGTGGAAAACAACCCCAAAACAGGCACAACAATATGTTTAAATGGTTTTGAGAATCTTGGAAAACTTATCAAACACTAATGGGATGATGGAGGGATGATAACATCATTTACTTTTAACAATAAATGAGACATTATAAAGTCCAGCCTTCAAGGTATCTAGTCCTATGGGATTATTCAGAACTCTTAGACTAAGACTGAGTAAATCTCTGCATAAATGCCTTTTAGATAGAGAGGTAATGGTAGTTCTTAAGGATTTTCAGAGTTATTCAGAGGTGCTACTACTAAAGAAAGTACCTGAGTATGGCCATATGAAATATTGAGTCCGGGAGTGTCTAAATATGCTATGGACAAGGCATCTGCCTTTTTGCATTCTTTGTGATAAGTAATTGCCAGATGGAAAATAAAGGGGAAAAGAAGGCAACAGGTTGGTCCAAGGAGAGCCACACAGCTGTTTCCTGTGTCTCCAAAAAGTTCACCTCCAGATAACGGAGGAGCAATTTAGAATAACATTTATTTATTTGGTCCTTTGCATTCCTACTGACATGTCTCACCAAGAGGGATGTTTTCAACCTCCATCCATAGCATATGACCTGGCATACTTTTGTTATTCCTCTTCAGCAGCAGTAGCTGCAGTATCAGGTCCCGCTGTCGGAGGAGGCATCAAATCTATCTCCCACGTCTCAGTAAAGTGTTTAAGGTGAGGCACAAATATAGAAAAAGTGAGAACTGCTGCCACCAGCACTGAATAAACCCTTCCTCACTGTCCTTGAACACTCCAGTTTGTATGACATGTGGACACAGAATAATTTCAAAATCAATATGCATATACATGTATGATCTATTTTAAACTAGTAAGACAACTGCATGTGCAGTTTATTTTTTTTCAGATTTGCAGGTTAGACAGAACCACTAATAATTTTTGTCTGCATCTTATCTCCTATCTCTAGCTCTTTCCTACTGCATCGCCTTATTTGATATGTTCTGGAAACATAGTATAGGTGTTTGTACACACTGAAAGATAAATTTAAAAACTGCAGAGAAATAGGATTTTTATGCCACGTTTTCTCCAACCAGTCTTAAATATCTCCTTTAAATAGGATGGATTTTGAGAGTATGTGCAAAGAAAATGTGTGAAGGCTGATAAACATTCTGTTTAAGAATCTTCACAGCTCAAAAGTAATAATTTTTTAAGGCATAGTTACATGTGCTAAAATATTAAGAAGCCTCCTGGATTTATCACGCCTTCCATCATCGATCCTTAGAGCTAACATTAGTGATAATAATAGATAATGGCTATAACACTTCCCAATTAATGGTGCCCTCTTTTCTGAAGATCAAATATAAATTATGCTTCCCAGTCTTCTTCTGAAGCCATATATCCATTTACATCAATGGCCAATGTATTGTATGCTCCTATTGCCATTTACCACTTTCTTACTTTTCCTACTTTTGAATTATGATCCCTTTTTACTTCTTCATTTAAATTACATTGTAAGCCTTGGAGAGCATAATTACCTCTTCCTTTAGATTTTTCATTGGCAAGAACTGCATTGAATTGCAGGACACTGCTATAATATTAATGATCCCAGGGTCTTAAAAAATTACCACAAGACTGTCAACAGTAGAGTATGAGTGGAGATCAATTAAGAATTCAGCCAACCTATAGAGATTTTAAGGGACATTGCAACGATGACCCACACAAGCTGAAGGTGGATCATCCTGAATGCAGGTGTTTCACTATTAGAAGTCTTTCTGTATCTTCTTTCTGATCTCCCATCAGCGTATTTTGATGAATTAATGTAGTGTTGTGTTAGGTACCCAAATACCTTACTGAAATGACCCTGCACTAAGTATCTTACAATACTGGAGGGATCATGATTGTTTTGTCATTTGAAACCCAAAGCTAAATGAAGATGAAGCAGATTTTGTTTTATTAAAAACATTTATAATTTTAAATATTAAGTTTATCCCAAGCCATTTTCTTTCACCTAGACAGACAATATTCCTTTTCTTTCTTCTTCCTCTCAACTGACTTGAATGTACTTCCAAGGGTCAAGACTCCTGGCAAGAGTAAGGGAAAAGAAACTTGCGTTTGATATCATGAGACCACTGAGAATCTAACTCTTCCTCATTTGATATGAAATGGATATAGAATATTTTTGTCCTGATTGGGAAGTGTGCATTCTCTTAAAGAGTTCCATTTCAATAACATATTTCATACTGAAGATCTGAACCTAGACCTCGGACTTGAAATCTTTTCTCTTGAGGGATTTTTCACATTCAAGTCCAAGTCTAGATGGCAAAATTTGGTCTTTGCTGTAACGGGTCAACCCAAACTGAATTATCAATGAGTGTTTTGCTTTGCTCTTCTCCAAGATGATATTTAAATGTAGATGTTGTCTTCTGGGCTGTCACATCCACTGTGACATCAAAACACTGTACACACTGATGGAACTGAATCTGCTAAATATGTATCGCTGACCTTTCTGTAATTTTCCTCCTGAAAGCTCATCAAAGAAGTTCAAAATTTAAGGCTTCCAACACAAAGGTCATCCATCACTTAAGTTTGGAGGGACTTTTGTCAGGAATTAATTCATTAACTGGTCTCTGTTTTGAGAAGTTGCTTCTTCACTAACGGAACAGTCCCAAAGGTGCATTACTTAGAAATAAAATGTGATCTGATTAGAAGAAATTATCTCCAACAAATGAACAAGACTGAATACTCAGTGAACAGTCAGAGGACTCAGGTACAGGAGTAATGTAATCAGCAGATGGTTGACTCTTCCATTCCTCCAGGTCTCATTAGCAGTTGTCTTGCACCACTACTTCTTCAGACTTGCAGGCACTACAGTCATTACTGGTGTTATGCTGAATGTAGGAATAGGGAGGGTTAGGAGCAGTGTATTTATGAAGAAAACTTTAGAAACCAAATTTTCCTATAAACTGTCCCACACCCTCATTCCACACCATTCTTCATTTTTGTTTTGAGTAAACTTTTGTGAACAGTATGTGCTAATTTCATCTATGTTCCTAACAATTATGATCAAAAATGGATTTGTTGCCTGTATTCTGTTACCTCTGATATACTCTTTGAGAGCAGCTATATTACAAGTAAAAGAAAATCAGTTCCAATTTAAAAACTGCTCGTCACTGTTCCTTTTACTCTTGGATATAAACCATGATCAGACCATTGAATCAATAACATGCTGGCTCAATGTTTTTATTTGGGAAAGTAAAGGTCTTTAATTATTCCCAATAGTTTAGTTTCATCAAATGAACTTTACTTGTAAACTGTGTATTTTGGAAGGCAGCAACTGATATTTTCAAATCTTGGCAAAGACTAACTACAAATGCATTAAATGGGTAGCTGAGTAATGATATGATTCAACTGATATTTGCAGATGAGTATTTGTGACCTGGGACAACCTTGATTATTTGTTTCTTGTAATCAAGCTTTCCTGCTGCTTACAGTTCACTGGCTGTAACACAGTGCTACCCAGCTGTGGCATGGAGATCTGAGTTTGCTGTGCTCTGCTACCACATGAAAAAATGTAGTCTGAGGTAATTCAGAACAAGTACCTAAAAAACAGCAGTTGACAAAGAAGAAGATAAGAATGTGAGACTGTTATATTATGTAGCTAGAAGATTATTTCAGGTCTCATATGGAATTTTTAAAAATAAATTTAATGCTATTTAGGATGAGGTCAATAGTTGGCTGAGGTACTGAAGGCATTGCAACAGAAGACCTCCAATTGGGTAGTTCAGCCATATTGATGAAAACAGTAATTCACATGAAGAACTAAACTTGAATTTTCATTTTAAAGGATTTTTTTTCCAATTTTAACGTTTATTTTTCAGTCCAACAGAAAGAAGTTTGGCTTTTATTTTGTTTTAAAAATGCAATCTTAAAAATAGTTGATTTTGAATCTGTCAAGATTGTACATACTGACAACATTCTATGTATTTTTTAAAACTTTACATTTCAAACTAGACTTGAAATTCCACTTTAAAAATGCCAGAAATCTTTTGAAATGTAATTTAACAAATTTAACAAGTGAAAATTTTCTAATGTGATATTTTCTGTCAAGTCTAATAATAACAAATATGTGGTAGGCATTGTGAATATGGGAGGGTTTTGGAAATTTGATTCCAGGCAAGGAAATCATAGCCAATCTCTTCACCATCAGGGCATGGATGCAACAGGCACATGTTTAACTTGTCTAAGGATCCCTGATGAACCAGCAGAACCACTCACACAGAACTTGACTCTGTAGCATCTTTCTGATGTGATTAACGTTGCTGCTATAGGTAGAAGAGGGTTAAATAAAACCAGATGGACTTGCACTGTCTTTGCCATAAATAGCAGCAATACCTTAATCGGGGTATAAAAATAACAGCAATAGACCAGGAAAATACCTGGTTTGACAGGAATTGTCACTCTCAGCGTGGTCAGCTCTCTATAGAGAAAACAGGAAAAGCTCTTCCATGACAATGAACACTCTTTTTTTACTGACTTTCTGGTCTTTTGTCAAGGTTCAGCTCAGGACCTCCTGGTCCTGCAGTTACACCTACATCTTTGTGATGGACCAGTCCTTTTCATCCATTAGTATGAGCAATTTATTTTTCCATGATCAGATGACACGATATGGTGGGTCAACCTTCATTAGCCACCAGCTGCCTACCAAACAAACACAGACTGCTCCAGGGTGGGTCCTCTCTCCCATGGATCATCATTCAGAGGGACATCCTTCCCCACCAAGCTCTGCACTACAGGCTTCAGGGAAATCTCACCTCCTGCCCTGCCTCCTGCACTGACCTTGGGGTCTAAAGTGATGTTCCTCTCACACAGTCCCACTTCTCTCTCGCTGTAGGTGTGAGGAGTTTTTCTTTCCTTCTCCTTAACTATGTTATCGCAGAAGCTCTACCAATGTCACTGAAGGGCTCAGCTTCAACCAGTGGAGGGTCTGCCTTGGAGCCAGCCTGGAAATGGTTCAGAGGGACAGGGAAAATGTTTCTCAGAGAAACCACTGCTGTGACTTGTCTGCTACCAAACCTTGGTACATAAACCCAATATGCTTTTGGACTCCACAACACTCTTGGCTGAAGTTCTGCTGTCTATCACATTTCTGCTCCTAAAACACCCGAGACATAGTTCATTAGCAAGTAATATTCAGACACTTCCACTTTTGTCTTTTTCCCATTTTCTACAAAAATAGGAAGATATTTACTATATTTTCATATTCTACAAAACTTCTTCCTTTCTTGACTTTACAACTGATTTTCTCAGGAAGTGTAATGGTAAAAAGCATGGCCAATAAACCCTGTTAATCCCAGAACTGATGTTTACTGAACCCAAAGAATAGCTGATATTAAATTGTAGAAGAAGTTTATTTCCTTTCAGAGAAGGATATTAAATATTTTGGAGTGTGAAGATTCTGAGATTAAATGTAGCTGCGATACAAATAAAGTTCATATTTATTCCTTCCACTTGTCTATCATGATGTGTTTGATTGACATAATTTGCTTTCCTTAACAGGGAAATTGTAACAATAAAGAATGTCTTCGAAGTATTTTTGTGTCAAAATCCCTCGTTGACTGCATTATACATAATTGAACATGATAGAAACAAGATAGAAAATCTCTTAGAAAAAAGTATTAAACTGTTTCGTAGCAGATGTATGAAGTACATTTATTCCATTTCATATGTGGAATTTTATGTATTACTACGTTACTTCAGTTTCAATAACCCCAAAACAAGAAGAGTTGTTCATAAATAGAGTAGTTCATAAATACTGAAGATTGCCATCCCCATCCAAGCCTGTTAAGTCTCAGTTTATGCCATGGCTTCTTCCCAAGAGAGAAGTTTGCTATAGAGGCCATAAAATGTATTATGTGAAGATTGGTTGCAATGCATTTCAAGTCAGTAAAGTTAACAAAACTTTTAAAACAGTGTGTTTTCTGGGATGATGTCAAGTTGCTTTTGGCAGACACTGGGAGGATCAGATTGACACTTGGTCACAATTTTTGTGGAGTAGAGAGAGGGGAAGAAAGACAAGGCTCCTCTGTCAGCTGTGGAGATGGTGATGGATACAGTGGGAATTTCAGATCTACAGCATGAGAGATGGAGTATCACTAGAGTGCAGCATCAACAGTGTAGGAGGGATACTCCAGCATTTTAATTTGAAGTAGTATTGGCCCTCAGACCTCTCCATTTTGATATATCTCTGGAGACATGCCTGTGGCAGATAAGTAAATTTTGGGAACTAAATTATGGGCCATTTCTTGCATTGGGCAAAGTAGAAAGCAAAGGGTCAAAGGGTTCCTGTGACATCCTTTGGTCTGATTTGTCTTAAGGTTTCACCTGAATGGTGTTTTCTCCTTAGTGCAATTGGAAGCTATGCTGATTTTTTCTAAAAGTGCATTGTACTATTTTAACAATAACTTTTCTTCTCTGAATAGTAGGTTTTAAAGGAAAAAAAAAACCTATTTGAGAACTCAAATTGAAGTTGACAAATAAAAGGGAAAAAAGGGTGAAAATAGGCTGGTTCATTTTGGTGGGAAAAATAGAAACTTTTTATTTAGGAACAAGTCCAATATAAACCTTTCTATCTCACTGCATCTAAATAGGGGTGCCACATGAATCCGTCTACTTTTCTTTCTGTGTTACAAGCCGTCTGTGCATCTGCATTCATTCCTTTAAGGGTATTTTTTGGCAGATGATTACAGAAGAGGCCCACTCCAAGTCCTTAGAAAACTCAGGATTGAAGAAAAAATGATAGGATACCGACTGAAGTGCTTAGCCAGAACTGAAGAGACTTAAGTTCCACTCACTCACGCACACACGTGCACACACACACACATATCCCATTGCTGCAATAATTGGAAAATCTTCATGTTCAGCTTGCACTGCTAAAGAATTTCTTCCACTCTCCTTTTGTCCCTGCTCTGCTGTCCCATTGCTGCCTTGCACTGACTTCATAAACAGCTTGGGAAAGGAAAATAAATTAGATTTTGCTTGTTGCACTGTCACGAGTGCTGTAGTGCTGGAGAAAGGCAGTGAGAAGGTGTGACTAGGAGAGGTGAGAGAGAGTATGACTGATGCTGTTGGGAGCGGCATTGCCGTAGATTGGCAGTGTTTCTCAAACTCACTAATTAGTGTTTTTACATGAAGGAGCAAAGTCAGCCGCCATAAGTAACTCATGGTGGAGATAAAGGAGACTAACAACTTTTTTTTCTTCTACTGGCTGTCACTACAACATTCTTTGATCCTTAAGTTTCACACTAAAAATGAGATACCTGGGGAGAAAGCAGGATTTTAGCTGTCCTGTCTCTATGGAACAGAGCTTGCTACAGCTAAATTATAGCTGAATAAGCCAGGAAGTTTTTTGAACCTAACAATTCTTTCAAATGTATAATGAATATTAACAAGTTAGTGATATTTCCTAGGACTTGCTTTTTATTGTGTTGGAAAGCTAAAAATAAGCCATTTCAAACTTAATTTCAACAAACAACTTATTCAGCTGAGTTACTTTCTTTACTTGATGATCAGTTATGCCAGATTTTGCTCAGAAACGACTCAAGACTATAGACTATACTAACAATAAAGCTATTAGAAGACCTGGATTTCTGTCCCATGATGAAATATGGCGTTAATAAGAAAAAAACTGCTAAGGAAAAAATCTTGGGAAAAAATTCCTAGGAGAAAAATATGAAAAATCACCTTAGGAAAATACATTTCAAAATATGTTTTTTACAGAAAATAATTTTTAAAAAATGAGTAACAAACATACATTTTGCCTTTTCATTTACCATTGTAACAAAATCTCATCCAACTCATTTACTTTGCTACAGATAGCTAGAAGATTATGGAAATACGTGAAAAACTGAAATTTTTATTAGTGGGACATTTCACCCATAGAGTCTCTCTGACAGAAAATTATAATTTGAAACCTGTATTTCATGCCTTATCAAGACTAGATCTATGTTAGAGCCTGACAGATAAGAAAGTCTTTTGACTTAGAGAGAATATAGATTCTCAACAGTGAAAAGAAAATGTAAATCGGAGAAAGAAAAATCAGCTCTTTTGTTTTTTTAATTGCTTAAAAATTAAGTGATTGTCTAATTGTCAGTGTATGAAATGTCAGAAATTAAATCAGATTAGCTCTTGTTTTGTCCACAGAGTATGTGACACAGGTATAAAAATAATTGAGACGTGATGAGTTCTCCCCAGTGTTTGACTTCTGTCACTGTCCAAACCTTCCTACACAAATCTTGGTAGATACGATTTGATTCTTTACCTTCAGAATGAAGTGAATGAACTTGGAAGAGGTTTAAAATCAGAATAAGTGAAAATAATGGGTCCATATTAAGGAAGAAAGGGATCTTATTGAGGTCAGCTGATACTACATATATGAAGTCATCATATCTCACAATATGTCACCAATTTATCTTGGAAGCTACAGGGACAAGATCATACTTTTGGGCTGACCATGGAGACAGTTTATAACTGAAAGTATTCCCCAGGTTTACCAGCACATAGGGGATAGGAGAAATGCTCCACAGTCCTGTCATGTAGATGCAGTGCCAGCCTGCAGTCAAAGTCCTAAATGAGGGGGCAGGAAGAAATTTGTAGCTCTCAAGAGAAAGGTTACTGGTGGTCTTTACATGAAGCTGTTCCTTCAGTTTATGTTATCTTTTTGGCTTTTTGACGCTATTTATATGCTTATTTGTGCTCCTCTGTTTAGGTTTTCTTAATTCTTTTAGGTTCCAGTCTTCTAAAAATCTCTTGAATCCCCTTAGATATCATCCAGCCCATCTTACATGCACTGGCTTGGCTCAGTAAATTTTATTGTGTTATAAGGCCTTATATTTCCAGTCAATCTCAGGTCCATCTGTATCTCCTTCTGACCACTGCCATCTGTTTTAGTTTCTGACCAACTGCCTTCGTCACTCTGATGAGTCTATAAATCACACAGAAACTAAGCCATGGGGCCTTGTTTGTGCTTACTTATAGGAAAATACCCAAAGGAGAAGTCAACATTTCTTGTACGGCAAATAATTTCCTTACATGGAGGTTTAAACTCTGAGCTTCTCAATAAACTGATTTTGAAACAAATATTGGGGAAGAAAAGGGGAAAATTTATAAAATTAGAAAGGTATAAGAAATAACCTCAGGCTTTTCTGTGATTGAATATACATCTGAGTGTACCCTTTGAGAGCAGTCAGGAGATTTAGTTAGCTTGATAGGTTTATCATTTGAAAAATTTACTATGACTCCTAATAGAATGAAACTATATTCAGTTGTGCGCTTTTCCAAGAATGGTAGAAATCCACCTTAGATTCTGAACTCTGAATAACCTACTTGTCTGTTTGAAAAATGGTTATCCTGCTGTAGAGAATGTTAAAAACTAATCATAGAGAACTTATTAGGAATATGCTTTTTAAATACTTTTGTAAATACTTGGTCAGTTCGGGTCAGTAATTCATGGGACAATCTCAGTCTTTCCTTAAATGTATTTTGAAATCTCTCAATTAATGCAAATTGTCATAAAACCTGACATGTTTCACCAATTATATCTCAAAATTATATTTATCCCCCCATAAAAAATGTGTAGGAATAATAATTTTGTACTATTTTAATTGCATGGTTCAGTGAGGGTATAAGCTGACGGGATTTGTGTTGATCTCATAAGCAGAAAAATGGTTAAGCATCTTGAAAGATGGTATTACTTTTACTAACTCTTTAGAAAACAATTTCAAACTCGTGTTTTCTAAATTTAATTAGTGTTTGCAAGTAGCATAAGACTAGAAATTGGGCTACTTTTTCAACTAGATCTGGTGGATTCCTATAAATGATCAGTCACTTTTGTATTTAAATGGTCTGGTTCTTCTTCCAGTAAAACAGTAAAAGTTTAATTGAATTATTCATGATCAAACTCACACTCTGGCTAAAGAAGATATTTGTTGGTTATATAGTGAAAGATAAAGATGATGTTTCGTTTGCTTACTGTATTTTTGTCTCATTTGCATGACACGCTTCAGCACACCAGGCTGCTAAAAGAATTTTTTACTATAAAGACTGTAAATACGATTGTAGAATCTGGTCTGCATCACGTAGGTGTCCAAAATTGGTATAACATCCCCCTTTTTTTTTTTTTTCTGCCTTGATATGCTCCTCATTGAAAGAAGGAACAACCTAGTCTGCACACTATGCTCCTATACACACAAGGAAGGAGGCAGGATCCTAGGAAATACTGAAGCAATCTATCCTTTCCATATGTTTCACTGATCCTGGTTTTTGCTATTGACTGAGTAGGGAAGGTGGATGTCTCTGGAGGCAATGCTGGAGTTCCCTGTTCCACCAAAAGTAAAAGTCAGCATAGCCCAGTATAGGTACCTTCATGCCTTTTTTTTTTTTTTGCTTAACTTCCTACTGGCAATTCCAAATTTATTTAAATTTCACCAAATATGTCCTTGACACTTGGCCAGTCAAAAGTTTCACCAGACTTTTACCTTATTTTTTGTGCCAGGTTGGTGAGAGTCAAAAGATAACATGAAGAGCAGAGCGGACTGCTTTCAAAGGCAGGGAACTTTCCAGGTGAGGGGAAGTGAGCTTTTCTTCCCTGAATAAATTATATTTATATTCTACTGAAGTACATAATGTGCACACACAAGGAAACTAGAACTTGACAACATGACAGGCAATACTGTATTCTCAGTGCTCCAGCAATGAAATAATTATTGAGCTTTGGGTGCGTCATGGAATTGAGGAAGCTTACAGAGAGCAAAGGAGTGAGCTTGAAGGTTTCTATGAAACATTTCTCCCAGGTGGGACAGAGCACAAAAAAAAGGGCCTATTTAAAAATGTAACAAACAGGTGGAAGAGCACAGCCTGATCAAAAGTGAAATTGATATTTCAGGACAGTGAGAGATGATAGAGTAAGGGAGGAGAAGCTACCTTGGGAGGGAAAACAACTAGAAGTGAAAATAAGTACTTTGGCAAAGAGAGAATAGAAAGATGTGAAAAAATTATAAACAACCCAGACCATAACAGTTCCTTTTAAATTTGTTAGAATTACTGATTGCCTGTTAGTGTTTGGAACATAAATTTATATATTCTGCTGCAGAATGTATTCTTTTGCACTTCTAAAAGGCAAGCTGTCCTTCCAGAATCTTTCTGCATGTGATAAGCAGGAAAGCAATCCCCCTGGAAAGTGTCAGCCTTTCTAAATCTTTATGATGCAAGAGAGAAAGAGATGCATTTAGCTATGATAGATAGATGTCTGCATTAATAAGCAGCATCTTTGCTGAGGAGACTCCCTTGAGGATGCTATGTCCACATCAATGAAATGCCATCAGACTGAGATGCATTATCTTAGCAGCTGTTCTGAAGTGAAACTCACAAAATTGGAGATGGTGATGCCTGCCAATACATATTAACAAATAACAGAATGAAAGGATATGCAACCACAAAAGCTGAGCTGATATAACAAACGGATTTGACAGACTCAGCAATGCAAGACAGGTCATTCAGTTTGAAGGCTGAAAATCTGCTCTGAATTTACTATGTGGTCTATTATTCTAGAGCTTTTTCTGGTAAGGTGGTCAGCAATTAGTAAAGTCTACAGGGATCAGGTAATCTAGACTTTCATGCTCCAGAAGTGATTGTCTCTTTCACTAAGTGGTTTAGTATGACCTTGAACAAATTTATAAAGGATGTTTGAAACAATTTTAAACCTTATCTACTTTTCAGGGTTTTAAAGGCATAGATAATAGCTAAAAACCTTTCATGGCTTTAAATGCAAGAATCATATCTGTTCTTACACACATACAAACATTTTTAGGAAATAATCACCTTTTTAAAACTGAATTACCTTGCAGATATGACTGATGAAAATCACATTTTGTGATTCCTTAGCTTTTTTGGTTTTTATTAAGAACAGCCATTAAGCAATGGACATCAACATGAGGTTGTCACAGCCTTGGGAAAGGATATATTCTGCCTGTATCACGGATTGTTTTCCATCACTTCTGGAATTTCTCGTGTTATATCCAGTAGTTTCTCATGGCCTATTTAGATAGCTAAACCTCTGACTAGTCATATCCCAGGGGATCAAACCTATAGAATTTAAAAGAAACAAATATTTTAGTTCTAATTTCTGTTCCATATGTACTGAAACTGATGAACTATGTGAAGAATAGAGAACTGAAGGTAGCATACAAGGAAAAAGATTTTGCCAGCTAAAATTTTAAGACAATGATTATTTGCCTTACCACAAAAGAGTGAATTCCAGCTATGTGATGAATTATTAGACTGTCACATAAGTGATATATTACCTGATCATAACTGACCATTGGTTTTTTCAACAAAATTTCTGGTTTTTAATGGAATAAATAAATAACTGGGTGCATTAAACCATAAAAAAATAGTATCTATATTTCTCTTTAGGTTTAAGCGATTCTATTTCAGTTATGTATCCAGTAGCTCATCAGATAAACTGATAGAATCACAGAAAAAATTGGATTGGAAGGCAACTTCAAAGATCAGCCAGGTCCAACCCCCTAGCATAGACAGGGATGCCTCTTGACCAGGTTGTTCAACATCCCATCCAACCTGGCCTTGAAAACATTGTGGAACCTCTCTGGGCATCCTGTGCCAGTACCTCACCATCTTCACAGTAAAGAATTTCTTCTTTATTGCCAATCAAAGCCGTCTCTTTCAAGTTGAAACCATTACCCTTTGTTCTGTCACTATAGGCCACAGTAGAAAGTTTCTCTCTGCCTTTTTTCCAAGTCCTCTTAATAAGCTGGAAAGGTGCAATAAGGTCTCCCTGGAGCCTTAGCTTCTTGAGGCCCAACAGCCTCAATCCTCTCAGCCTTTCAATAGTTATTGCCAGTTTTGAATTGTTTTACCATTTTCATCAAACTAACTTGGTCTCCAGATATAATAATTTGGGTATAAAGGTAAGAATTGCTATGAAAGGATATTATTAAAGAGTCTAAGGAGAGTAGCACTATTTCTGCACACCCATGACTCAATCTCCCAAGAGTTTTAAGCAAGAGTTTCACCGTTAACATGATACAACAGAAGCTCAACTATTCCTAAACTACTTTTTTCTTTCTTCAATATTTAAAGGAGGAAAGAGGATATTTCATTAGGATTAGCTTTGTGTGTAAATGGGGCAAATCTCAGGGTATAAAATTTTAATGTCAAAAGTTCTGCCTACAAGGCTATTTTCAAATACTCTCTCTGCTCAGACAATGGTTGACTACTAGAGCAAGTACAGAGCTATAGAGTGCATACTGGAGTATGCGTTTCCAGCAATTCTGCTGGATTAGTCCTTAGGCATTTCTTTTTCTCCTCTGTTTTACTGTGAAACAGTTTAGCTTCATATGCATTATATGGTTGATCAATTGTTTAATTATTTAAGGCTTGTTGTAATTGATATTTCTGAATGGCCCTTGAGGGCCTGCTATGTCTCACTTGAATTGTGAGCAGAAATTAAACACTTCTAAACTAAATATCTTCCGTTTCCTTTAAACCCTAATGCTGCCCTTGGCTTTCCATGGTGCCATGTGGTTTGAATAATCACATGGTTCTCTTTTTTTTCGCCTAATTCCAACTTGTCCGGTGCATCTTAATGACTAGACCTTGGATTCATACAAAGATATAGGGCAGCAAAGTCAGAGAGACAATGGATTCCTGCTCAAATCAGGACTTCACTCAGAGTTTCATACCAGCTAAAAATAGGAAACACCAATGGTGCATTGGCCTTGATGACCTCCCACATTTGGCCTTCTACATTTATGTAGCTTGTGTGCATGATCATTCTCAAAGATTTCTCTGGTTTTCAGTGAAGCACTGACAGCTGATTGGACTTATAATCTGGGAAGTAATGGTCTGTGGCAGTTTTTGTAGGTTGTCAGTTGCATAAAGAAGCAGTTTGGAGCATTTACATAACCATATTGTGTCTCATGTTCCAAAGCAGAGAGCATGAGGAAATACGAACATTCATTTTTAACTAGCACTTAGAGATCCTTTGGTGACTCATTCAATAAAAGGGAAAGTTATTACTACTAATTATTATCAATTTGGGGAAATAGATTTACTATTGTTTTCTTCATGTTTTCTTAGTTCAATTCCCATGTCTCTAGCTGTATTTTTCAGTCTCCATCAGTTTGAGTAATTCTTGCTTCATTTCAAGAATATAGTTCTAATTTTTTTTCTGATAATTTTACTCATATTTGTCACATTTTGTTTTAGAGTCCTGTTGATGTTCACAAGAGCATCAATAAGGGCCAAAGGTTCTTGAGGAACATTAAACAAATGAAGTTGGACCAAAACTCTATTAGCTTTTCAGTCTAAATAAAGATGCATGTCCTCATGGGATTAATGTGTTTATAGTCTACTCAAAATTAAAATTAATTTTTTTTTATGGCCCACAGAAGTGATAATTTGGAGTGTCTCACCTCTATTCCTCACCTCTATTGCAGACTACACTCTGGAAGATGCATTATTTGGATGGAAAATTGCTAACCAATGCTAAGGTTAAGAAAAAAAAAGTGAACATACTGGCACACTGTGGCTTTATTCTTCTGTGTTCAGGAAGAATTTCCTTAGTAGAAATTCTGACTTCTATGCTAAACATATCCATCTTTTGCTTTTATAATTTTGTTTCTCTCATCTCCCACTCCTTTTCATTTTTTTAAACCATTGCATCTTTCTCTTCTATCACATTTTGAACATTGTGAGACTGAAAATATCTTTATTTCCAGCGATTAGTACAATGGATCATGCTCCTTTGATCCTGGCTTCTGTTCATTACAGTGGAGCAGATAAGAGCAAAGCAGCTGCGAATGGTAATAAGGAGGGAATAGTGTAACTGGATTCTCTGAACACTAATCAATATCTGGTTGCAACAGATGATACTGACCACACTTTCCACAGACACAAACTAAAATCTTCCTCGAGGCGCTAAAATCCTCATTTGTCCCCTTGATATTACCATGTTACTTAGTTGCTGAGTACTACAGGACTATTTTCTGCCAAATCTCAGAATGCTGCAGGCACTTTGCTATCTCCTTTATATCGTAGGTCCAGGTTCTGTGCTTCAGAGGAAGGTGAGAGCACATGATGCCATGTTCAAGTGATAGAGCATTGCAGCTTTAGAAGGACGAGATACCGTTGCAGATATCCTCTTGGTTATTACCTGAACATTGGATTAAAGCCATGATTTTAGCTGTAGACCTTACTAGTAAATTGATTTTATTAAACCTTAGACAAAAAAACCATTATTCCCTGCACTTTTGCTCTTCTTGAAGAGAATTCCAAAGGATTTGCTTTAACCAAAAGTAAATAACTGATTTCATGAAAACATAAAAAACATGTTTCTTTTGTTATGAAAGATAACATTGAGATGATCACAGCAGGTCCTTCTGTTTGAAACATTCAGATGCTGAAAATCAACTTGGAAATTCCATGGGAAGGTTTAAATATCTAATATTCTGCAAGGAGAGAGGCATTGAAAGTAAGGAGACTTTTGTGTCAAGCACAGTAATGTCACATAAGGCTATAGATAAAATGGGAATAGGAAAGATATTGGCAGATACCAAAATAAATAATTTAAAGCATATAGTATTTTAGAGGTAAATAACGAAAAAAAATATAAAGAATAATAATAAAAAAAAATGTAGAATGTAATTTTTTTTTTCATTCATGCTCTACAAAAAAACCCAGAAAAGTTTGCAGAACTTCAATCAGAATCTTCTGCCTTAAACTGCTCATAGTGAGAGAAAATCAATGTAACATCATTAACTTTTATGCAGGAACTATATACCCAAAAGCAAAAACTCATCATTACTGTTGCAGTATATAGTAATGAAAAGCTGACAAACATTCCAGAGTTCACCAGCACAGGAACATATATAGGGAGGAACGTGGCCTTTTGGAGGCCAGCAGGCATCACTGCAGATTTCCACCTGTCAGCCTTGTTAATGTTATTTTCAACCAATTTTTACAGCTTATTTCAGCCATTGGTTAAAATTGCCTCCATTATTCATGTACTCTCCAGAACTGCAAATCTTACACATGCTGTGGGGATAGAGATCTTTGCAAAACAGTTCTCCGTGTACATACCGACAAAGCCCAGTGCAAATCTTCTCAAACGTATTTATCGGAGAATTAAAGCTGTTTGCTAATAACAAGTTGGAAATCTGTGGTGCAGAAATATTATGCATAACCCTGTAAATCAGATTAACTGGTGTTCCTTCTTTCATACAATAAATTCCATAAAGAGCATCTGTTCAAGCCAGTGCCTGATGACCTGGCACTAGATCAGAGAGCTTGATGCCTTTCTGAACTAATTTTGGAATCTGGTCCAAGCGGGAACATCATTACTTAAAGTCAAATCTATTTTACACTGAGATTAACATAGTGTGATACCTACTCATTGTGGTCCATTACTGCTCATGCCATTTGAGCACTCAGCTGTGGCGTGTTCAGTGGCTCCTCTGCTCACTCTTAAATGCTGGTACATTTCATAACATCCATATTCCACACCACTGTGGCCTTTTTAAAGCAAGCACACCATTACAGCTGATGAGGTAATAGAAATGCAAAAGGGTCTGGAAAATCAGAGAAGTTTGATGCAAGAATGGATCTGCTTTCTAACTAGTATTTCATGGAATTTGACAAGAATAATATTAATGTTATAAAGATAATGTAAAAGCTATTGGGGAAAATCTGTTTAAGACTGAGGATGAATAACTCTGGGGGGCAAACTACAACGGAAGGTAATGAGTTTGTCTGGCCCTCAAATAAGAAGGGAAAATGAGCTTTAGATGTAACTGACTCTAGGGAAAGATCCAAGGTGAAATTTTGTTATGCACCTCAAGTATGGAGATGCTGCCTTTCTTTGTTTTTATGGTAAATGTTTGTTTGAACTGTCTGACATAATCTAGAACTGTGTTTGTAAAGATGGGGTCATGCGAATGGAGGAATGTTTAACAGAGGCTTAGGATCTGGACACATGGATGTGAAAGTCTGGAAAGGCAACAGGCACCCAAACCATACTGAAATAAGAGGCTAATTTTTGCCCTAGCTGCTTAAAATGAAAAGCAGCTAGTTTTGCAGAGTCATCAATTTCAAATAATGGAGGATTATATTGGAATATTTTCCAGCGCTCCAGCTAGTCAGTAAACAGTTTTGACTGTAATGCCAATAATGAAAGAAATACCAGCCACTCTGTAACAAACCTCTTAAATCTTCACATCTGGTTCTGAGCCATCTAAAAGAAGATAAAGAAAGTATTCCAACACCTAGAGTTTACAAAATATTCTTTGGAAGGTTTTTTTTTTTATTTTTATTTCATTTCCCCTGATGTAAAATCAGCCAGTGGAACCAAAAAAGCTCACAGAAATGTGGGAGGAGAGTTTTCCCAATGTATGCAAAGATGTTCTAAATAACTCAGTTCTTTCACTGGAACCTAATAGTTTAAAATTTCCTAAATCTAGTATTGGATTCCTTCTCTGGCTCAGTTTCCTACCCTTATGTGGAAGACTAAATTATTTACATGATGACACACTTACTAGAGCTGGAAATTTATTTTTAAGAGCGAGAAACATCCTTTTTCAGGTCCAAAATTACATTGAACATTTGGTCAAAAAATACACTGCAAATTAAGAAGTTTTTCTGTGTGAGGAGAGGGAGTGAAGAATTTCTTAGAATTGGATTAGTGAATGAGAAAGGTCAGGTTCAATGCCAGATTGGAAAGATTGAGCAACCTATCAAGTGGAAGGTGTCCCTGTCCATGTCAGGGAGGTTGGAATAGATGAGCTTTGGAGGTCCCTTCCAATTCATGTCATGATTTATGACATGAATCACTCCATGACTTATGATTCTACAATTTAATGTTTTGGGTGGGTTTCTTTGGATATCTGATAATAAGGCAACTAAGGAAACCAAATTATACACTCTGCAATTCTAGTCACCTCATCTATAAAAAAAAAAAAGAAAAGAAAAGAAAAAAAGATGTGTAGGATAGGTAGGTGTATCATCTCCTGCAGTTGCTGGTTCCACTCCATTCGCTATAAACAGAACAAAAGTAGTGCCCAGGAGCATGACTGTTAAGAGCTCAACTGACAGGGTTAAGATCAAAATTAGCAAGTGCTATAGTAGGAAATTTACCTAGCTTTCCTTTATAAATAATCAGATATCTGACATTTTGCAAGTACTTTTTATTTTTGTTTAATGTGACTTTATTTCCATTCTTCCTTTGCTTTTCTTGAATAATTAGAATTATGTATTTCACAAAAGGTGCTCTCTTCCCCTGACTTTGTGTCATTCTTAACATGGTGAGGCCAAAACCTTAACAGAGGCCTCCAAACAATATTTAGTACTAGTTGTACGTATAATAATAGCAATTAAAGATACACGGTTGAAAGGTATAAATGCATAGCAGTTTATCTATCTACTCAATACTTTTCTTTATCAGCAAACTCATTGACAAAAAATCTTCCCCTCATCCCCTTTCTGTCTCCTTCCCTTCTCACTGTCATGTATCTGTGTCACCCTTGCACTTTTGAGAAGTTTTCTCTGGTTATTACCCGATAAGGACACTGCCTGTTACAGCACACCGTGCTCAGACATTTCTGAAAATCAGTTGCTTCTGTGGTGTGTGTTGATTTTAATGATCCCCATCGATATCTGAAGTCCATAAAATGTGCCAAGTGTATGCATGATGAAAAGACCTTTGACAGCCCCAGTCAGCCTTGAGCCTTGCACCTGATAGGGAGCCCAGATGAAATTTAACCTAAGGCTAGAATCGTGAAGAACGCTTTGCACCCAGAACTTAAAAAATAAATAAATCCAGAGACTAAGGTCGGTTTTGCTTTGTTCTTTAATAATTTTAATTTTATTTCTTTTCTCCCTCCTCCTGATGTTTACTCTTGTGTTTTTTTCATAAAGGATATTTTATAATGAAGTTTTTCACTGTTGATGAACACAGTCACCAAATGCAGTATCAGGTGTTTAAACAGATCCATGAATTTTGCAAGAGCCTTGTCAGTTGGTGTTTTTGAAAAGGTAAAACTCAAAATGAAGCTCTGAGGAAGCTTTAAATACCGACAGAGAAAAAAAGCCCTTTTGATATCTGAGTCTGTTTCCTGCTTCTTCTTTCTGTGTGCTTCTTAGTTAGACTTTTAATTAAACTAAGTCCAGGTAGATTTAGATTTCAGATTCAGCCATCAAATCACACAGGGAAGGTCTCTTGCCACAGTTTTTTGGACCTAGTTGTGTCTTGTGGATATACATCTGAAAGGAATGTAATATTAGGTATCTTTCTATCCCTTTTAAAAATATATGTCTGTTCTGGAATAAGAAAAAAATTAGCATCAGAGATTGTTTGGAATACAATTTCTAATATTCTATTTTTTTATAAATGCAGCTCTGAAGGAAAAGTATTTTTTTTTAATTCCTTGCAAATGGAAATTCTCTAAAGTAAAAGACTGCAAACTATTCAAATCATTAAAACAGTTTGCTTTAGCATTGCAAGAAGGAATGTTTTATTTTACAGAATAATTTTGAATGTTTTGGCTGATTTTTCCAGAATTTTTAGTTTAACTATGACAAAGACAACTGGTTCTTTTACCCAATTTCTAGCTGAGTCAACAATATCTCTAGAAAACTTTACAAAGTTCCTGTACTCTGGACACCATCCTCAGCACTGTCTGGTTAAAAGGCTTTTGCAAATTTCATTATCATTGTTTACCCCATTTTCAAATCACTAAAGGAAAAGGTAATAAGAGGCATGACAGTGTTTAGCGCACACGTGAGGCCATCTTCTTCAAACTGGATCATCTTGCAGTCAAAGAGAGCTTCAGGTTCTCTGATAACTTCCACCAAAAGTCTTTTATTCTGTGGCCTTCCAGGGGATCCCAGCACTCTGGAATAACTGCACATTTTTTTAATGCCCTCGTAGGTAAAAAGAGGTGTTATGCACCTGTCTGAGGTGTATAACATTCCAAAAAACTGAAATGAGGTAACACTACCTCTTCTTGAAAAAGAAATTGAGGAAAGAGCTCAACCAACCACATTTCACTTCTGCAACAAACAGTTTTGCAAGAAATGAGTGCTTTCCTCCTGGTGTCATAAAGAAGGGACAATGTATTCTTAAAAATAAATCATATCAAGCCAACCTAGCATCCAGCTCAAAACATTTGTGAGGAATGAGTGTCTTTATCTTAAAATCATGTACTAAGAAGATATGAATCTAACTTCCCCGTGTTAGGTGCAAAAGAGAACTTAGATCGTTCTTCAGACTGTATTTCTCACTCATTAGCTTTCTAACAGGAGACATAAGCTCAGTGGCTTTCTTACAGATCTGTCTTAATTCCATTTTTAATTATATTTCCAAGAGTGATTTGAATAAACAGAGTGTGGTTATTAAATCTGTGAGCAGTACCACGTTGGATGACACCGCTCCTAGAACAGAATATTCTAAGGCTTAGAAGAATGATTGACTGAGAAGCAGCGCTGCAGAAAACAAGACCTAGATAATTAAAACGGATCACAAGTCAAACTTGAGTCAACAGTGTCATTCCATTTTTAAATAAGGTAAATGTCCTACTGAAACTATACAAAGAGGTAATAAGTTTTTGAGGCATGAAACAATCTTTCAATTCTACTCTACCCAGGCAAAGTACAAGATGGGAAAGTACCATATCTTGAAAAAACCTGCACATTATCCTTTCTGGACAACAATGTAAACTAATTGGCAATCACGCACAAGAAAACCAGAATACTGGACTTGCTTAAGCTGGAAAAAAAAAAAAAGAAAGAAAGCGGGCATGTGATGGTTGTCTTAAGAACTGTTGAGGGCTTCTGAAAATATCAGTTTGAGAAGGTATTCTCATATTTAATGGAAAATATTTAATAGGGTCAAATTCAAAGGGAATATAGAAAATCAGGTTAAGAACTTGGGAAGGAAAACTTAATGGAAAGACTAGTTTGGCTTTGGACAGATTGTCCAAACTAGCCATGAAATCTCCACTACTGTTGAGAGCTTCTAAAACAAAAATTATTACGCAATTTTTAGTAACTAATTATAGTTTTGCTATAGGACAGCTTAGTCTGGAATTCAGCAAATCACAGAATCACAGAATGGGTAAGGTTGAAAGGCACCACAGTGGGGTAATCTGGTCCAATTCCCCTGCTCAGGCCGGGCTATCTCAGAACACATTGCACGGGATTGTGTCCAGATGGTTTTTGAGTATCTGCAGTCAGGGAGACTCCACACCCTCTCTGGGCAATCTGTTCCAGTGCACAGTCACCCACACAGTGAAGATCATATTCTTGATCTTATTCTTGATCTATTCTCCTCCTTCAGTTTCTGCATCCCAAAGCTGAGGATTGTAGTATCTTAGTGATACCATCTGAAGGTACAATAAAAAAACCACCTTTACCCCAATAAACTCAAATGCATTTTTCAAATATTTCTGTAAGACTCAATCTTTGTTGTCCACCAAGAGGCAACAATTATCCAACACGTTCCTAAAATGAAAACATCCGCAAGAAAGTAGCTGGTCCCACAGTATAGGCCTTCTCATCTTACACAGTATACTCTAAGAATTACAAATATGCCCCAAGAATCTTAATATTGCCTCCTTGAACCTCTTTTGACAAGGACTCCTAGGAAATACAGTCAATAGAGCTGCCTTCCAGTTGCCATACTAAATATTCATGTGTTTAACATGTTCTGTTCTCCAAGTTCATATCGAGAGAGCCACAAAACTCATTCCTGTCCCAAATGAATGTTCTGAATATGAATGTGCATAACAATTTAAAGTGAAAATGAGGTGCACTCACTGAAGTAGCCTTGCCATCATCTACTGCTGGGAAATTTTAGGTGTTGTTTTTTAAATGAATATTAGGCAAACAGTGACTGTTGCTACAATAAACATGGTGTGATCATTATTACAACGAAGCAAAAGTGAGTTTTTGTGAGGACAAGCTGTCATGTTTCATTCAGTCTGACCAATGTAAACGGTGCTCTTTTTACTGCAGTTATCTGAGTTTTCCATAATATGTTTATTCTGGAACCACCACCATCAGGGAAACATTTTTACCTTCATTTCACATATGAGGACATAGGGCAGAGAGAAAGAAACTCAAGATTAATTGAAGGCCTTCAGAATCTAATAATGCCTGAATTATGCTTCCTTTTGCTGGATGACTTCTGGTATTGCTCACCTACTGCATCAGCAAAATAGGACATCATGTGTATTTCAGAAAAGCCCAGATGCAAACCATAGCTGAGTTAAGAATTAATATTACATGAAGGTACGTTCCAGTTTGTGAATTTACAGAAGCGTAATGTTGCTCATTTGTAAAACGAACCAACTCTTTTGACAAATATAATAATTAATACCCTAAATCAGAACTGGGACTAGGTCCAAATGCCAGTGAATAAACCTCAGGTATCTGAACTCCTTGGGAATTCACTACACCCATGATAAAGGATACAGAACCATAGAACGAAGAGTTCCCACTGCAAAGCCCTCTCCTTTCTGTCTTAGCCTTTGTCTCCAGGAAGAAACAGCCTGCAGTCCAATACTGTCAGTCTCAGGTGTTCTCATTTCTATCTGAAAATTAAACTAAAAATAAAAACTGTAACCCTGAAGGAAAACAAAACAAACAAAAAAAAAAAAGTTGAGCAACCCTGGAATCCTCTAGGAACTGTCCTTTTATTAATGAAAATGTCTTAGTCAGGTAGATAGAAAGAGCTATTTCCCAAACAGAAAATAGGAAAATCTTAATCTCTCCAGTCTGAGAACAAGGAGAGCAGTCAGAGATGGCAGCGTGTTTCTGCAAGAGCTGTCAGACATAGAATCCTCTAGCAGACATCAGCATCATGTAGGACTTCAAACATTGCTCAGTGGGCAAGGGCCACAAAGCTGCAGACATTCCAGTCAGCAGGAGGGATCAAAGGAAGCATACAGAAAAGGCTCTTTCCACACTGTTCCCTTTGCTCACATAACAGCAATGTTTAAATGAGTTCCTCTTTTAAACTTATGAGGTGATAATTTAAAAATAAATAAAAGTAGGGTGCATTAAACTGTGAAACTAGGTCATCATTATCTTGAGAAATTAATTTATTATTTCAAAATATCCCAGACAAGATGAGAGAGAAGAGACTTTGATATCAAACTGATACTTATGAGCTTAGATGAGGAGATAATGAACAGATTTGTGTAAGTTAATTAAGTACAGATATGTTTGGAGAATATTGCATATTACTTCTCTAAAATAATTTAAAAGTTGGTTAGTGAAACAAATAACTTATGAGTAGAGCTGGTCTAAATGCTTCTGGATGAGAACTTCTACTCATAAAATACCAAGTAGCTGAAATTTAAAAACCTCACAGAAAAGAGTTAATTCATTTCCTAATTAAACATGCTAAATTTATTTTTAAATGTCCAAATATTTTAGCTAGTTATTTTAGAAACAAAAATAGTTTCCTGATCCAAAATACATATTTGATTTTATTTTACATTGCAGAAAATAATATGAGGTTTATATTAAATGATAAAATGGTCAATATCTAAATTAAATATTATAACATCATTTCCATACATCATTTCAGTGGATTGAATTTTAAGATTAGAAGTGGGGAGGAGGGTGGTTTGATTAGCTAACATTTTTGTCATTAGGGAAACGTTTCACGTCCTCAAATGCAGAAAACTGAAAACCTCAAAACTGTTCACAGAAAAAGAAATTAAGCTTACAGCTCGCATGATATCGTGGTAACTAACATTTCTTCATATTGACACATCTTGAATTGCAGTATCTGAATTTACCAAGCCACTGGGGACATAGGCAATCCTTTTGGGTCTGAGTTTTATGAGTCCTTGCCAATAGATAAATGTTGTTTGAGGAGCTTTCAGTTTGAACAGAAGAGATTAACATCCAAGAAAAGATACATGTGATTCTCCACTATCACACGGACAGCTAAGGATGGAGTCCTAACTGCATCCGCCAGTGGTTATGTCCCCTGTGAGGTCTTAGGTGTCAGACTGTGTCCTTCAAAGCACTTAGAGACTGTCTGTGCTTAATTGTTTTTAATGGGTTACTCTCAGAATGAAATTTTTATTTTATTTTTTATTGTTTTACACATATATGCTTAATATAGAAACTGAAATGCCATTTAAAAATAATTTAAATAAAGCATTTGGATCACATGAAAAAAAGTCGGGTTTTCTTTTGTTTTCTTAACATACACAGATAACTCCAGAATTTCAGGCATATGTGTTTTGATTTCATTTGGTTTGTACCCTTAGAATAAAATAACACTCTATTGTCCTGTTCTATTTGCAGACATAGCTACACAGAAGGCTGTGATTTTGATTATGTTTTATCAGTGGCATGTGGTTGCTCCAGCTGCTCAAAAGTCTTGGTATTATGCCCCTGTTCTTAGTAGTGAAGTACTTGTAAAGACTCATAGTCACAGGAGTTAAATGTGAACAATACCTAGTAGGTAGTACCAAGTACTATTGGTGTTTTTCTAATATTAATTTGAATTATAAGACAGACACCTCTAACATTTCCATTTAGGAAACACCCCCATATCCTCAACATTCGGGAAGGTCATCCTGGTAATCAACCAACACGTTGCCTTCGTAAATATCCTCTATTACTCCCACATGCATTTTCAAAATTATACCAAAGCTATACCTTTTTTAACATATGTTTCTGGCAAAGTTCATCCTTTTGGCACAAATGGAAACTAGCAGAAAATGAAGCTCTGTATTCCCTTTATTTCTTGCAAAACACATACCACAAATTTTAACCTGACTTGACTTCTTTTCCGTGGCTCAGATACAACATAAAATAATATTCTAGTTTGTTCTTCCTTGTCTAGAAAAATAATGAGAACTTTTCTGCTTAAATAAATTTGCTTTGTGACAGGTAGAATTATCACCAGCCTAATGAATGACATAATGCTTTTTTTCTGTTTCACTCGAGGCTCCTCTTTTGCTTTGTGAATTTTCACTGTTACCCGCCAGAAACAATCCTACATCATAAATCTCTCCTAAAGCTTATCTATGGCCACTGAAACTCTCTTAAACCAAACAAATATCTGATAATAATTTGCATGCACATCTATTGATAAAAAATCTCTTTTATTCAAAAACTGATGTCTGACATCCCAAAAATTCCTGGGCAGGAGAAAATGTATTTCATTCTTCCATTTGGCAGTAGAGACTTTTCACCTCCTATTGATAACCTTTAATGTGATGCAGCAGATAGCAGTACATTTTGTTAATTATTTTAAGAATTAAAACATTGCTGTTTTGCTGTATAATGCCCATAAGGTCTTAATGGTTTTTGGTTAGGTAGTTTGATTGGCTCAATTGCTGGGCAGGAGGGAAAGTAAGAGCTGCCTGCAGTTTGCCTGACCCTTTTCTATCAGATTGAAGTATTATTATGTGCTGTACTATATTAAGCTTCATCTGGAAAAAAAGCACAATCTGTTCTTTTTAAGCTTCTTAATAGTTTCTAGTACTGATTCATGGGAAGTGGAACCAACAGATTGCTATAGTTAGACTGTAGGTGGGGACACACATATGCTTGAGTTTTGAAAAAAATTCCAACTCTGAAGCAGGGAGAAGTCTTTTGGATGATGATGTAATTGGTTTTTTTAAAAAACATGCAGAGACATATGGGAGTAGCTCTTGACTGGGCTTAGGGCCAGACATTCAGGTAGGCAACATGCAGGATTCAGGCCAGTATTTTAAAAGAACCAAGCTGCCAGTTGTTGCCAAGAGGACATATTTACAAAAGCCATCTACTGCTGATATCTCTGATTACAGCACCACAGAAAAAGTTTCAAGAGGACAGGAATCGCCACTTAAAAACTGTGATACCTCCTCCAGCAGAACCAGTTGCGGTATAGAGGTGCGGTATTCCAAACACTGAAATGGACATGGAGTTTGGTGGGGCAAGAGGAGATGAATATAAATTGATCATCCCTGAGCTTCAGCTTGTGTTGTTTGATGAGTCTTTTGCTGAACTGGAATGAGGCAAGCAAGAGTAAATCAATCTCACTCTTCTGTTTAACATTTCCTTAGGAATTTTCTTTAAATTTAGAAGTGGAAACAAAATAGCTACATGGATAAATATCCAGGATCTAGGCAACTTTCTTCACAGGGGTCTCAGAGAAGAACGTAGGTTTGTTTCCAGCTTAGGAGTTCTGAATTACTTTTCACTTGAAAGTGAAACTACAGACTGCATAACACATCACCCTTGTTCATCCATTTGTGCAAATCCTGAAGTCCCTATATCCTCCTTCCTGTGCCATAGACCTGGCTGAACAGTGGGAGCTGCCCCATCGTTGGAAACTTGCTCTTTCTGTGGCAGTTTGGGTACTCCTACTGGGGGTATACCAAAGAATCACATGTCCTTGAGGAGGCCAGTTCCACACAGAAAGCATGGAGATCCTCGTCCACTGTGAACCTCACACCTCATCCTCAAGGAAATGATAGAATGTACCTTGCCTGCTTTCCCACTCTCATTCCTTCAATGCTACATGTCTATGTTTATGCACATACATGTTTTATTCAGAAAGGAAGAGAGGACAGAGGAAATTTATCCTAATATCTGGTGCAAAGAAATTTAACAGAAAGATTTTCTCTTTCCATCAAGGAGTGCTCATTATCCCCACAGTATAGCTCACAGTAGATATACATACCTCATCAAACCACTTGCACAACAGGAGAATTCACTATGAATAATTAATTGCATAGAGCTTAATCAGCAAGGCAAGAACACCACTGGTGTTATTCTTATGAGTGTCTTGAAGCAAAGCTGCTTTCTGTTTTCATCAAATCTCCCTTGAGCTCATATCATAGAGCTGTAGTTTTCCCAGCTGGAGAGCTCAGTCACTCTCAGATTTGGTCTGCCAGGAAGTATTTTCCTCCAAATGCTAAGAACCTAACATTTTCCAAAGTAATCCTGGTAGTTTAACATGTTTCCTATGATTTTGGATGACACATAACTTTCTGTATGGTTTCATAAAATCTCCCCATCTTGATACTTGATGAAACCATGGTGTTTGTGCTAGAGCAGACTTTATTTGATTGGAAAACAGCTAATGCACTTTGTGCTCGCTGAAAGACCTACTATTTTTCAGAACTGTAATTAAACCTATTCTTAGCTTAATAGCAAGCCTCAGGATAACAGTTTCTATGCTTATAACACTTTCAAACAAAGATTGCAGTATTTGGAACATAGAAGATATGCAATTCTGTAAGTCACCTAGACCTGGCTGGGAATTTTCCAGTGAGAATTTTTAGGCAGAGGGTAAGATTTTCAGAATGTCAATCTCTTTGTCATAATTTAAACCCAGCCAGTAATGGAGCACCATGCAGCTGCTCACTCACTCCCCCACCAGCAGGATCGAAGATAGAATCAGAAGGGTAAAAGCTAAAGAAGTCGTGGTTTAAGATAAAGACAGTTGAACAGGTAAAGCAAAAGCCATGCACACAAGCAAAATAAACAAGGAATTAAATCACTGCTTCCCATGGGCAGGCAGGTGTTCAGCCATCTCCAGGAGAGCAGGGCTCCATCACATGTAATGGTGATTTGGGAAGACAAATACCATCCCTCCAAATGTCCCTCCCTTCCTCCTTCTTCCCCGCACTTTATGTATTGAACAGGATGCCATATGGTCTGGAATATCCCTTTGGTCAGGGATATTCCTGACAGCTGTGGTCACCTGTTCTGGCTGTGTCTCCTCCCAGCCTCCCAAACACCCCCAAGTTCCTTGCCAGCGTGGCAGCATGAAAAGCAGAAAAGGGCTCTGTGTAAGCCCTGCTCAGCAATAACAAAAATATCTCTGTATTAGCAACTCTGTGTTCAGCACAAATCCAAAACATAGCACTGTACTAACCACTGTGAAGAAAATTAACTCTGCACTAGCCTAAACCAGCACATTGAGATATAGAGTTTTTCCTCAAACTTTCATCTTCTGTGGCAGACTGACAGTGTTTCCTTGCCCTTTTTATTTTCTGTTAGAAAAAGTGAAACAGAACATTTAATGTTGATCCAGAATGACCTAAATGAGAATAATTTTAGACAAAGTAGCGTGTTTCACATCAGACAACTTAATTTTATTTTAGAAGGCCTCAGGGTCTGCTGGGAGTTAAATATGACTGACACCCATTTTTCCTTCAGACTGACTTTGGCAGCTATAATACATATTTCATGAGACACCATAGTTTTGACCTCTAGCTGAATTGCTTCAGCATCTCATGGGAATCACTTGATGTTCATGTACCACAGGAAACACAGTTTTCTCTAAGGGCACGGCACACAGGGAAACACTGGACAACTGATTTACTACTCCCAGAAAGCACTGCAACAACTGAGTGTAAAAATCCAATGACATTTTGTCCAGGCACAATTTGCATAGTAATGTGGTTTCCATTAGGCCTAATCACAGCAAGGAGGAAAATCAAAGTCCCTTTAGGTAGAGAGACCTGTATTCAGCTTGCTATTCTGGTTGGGTGCAATTTCGAAATTTAGTGGTCTCAAAGTCTCAGTGATTCATTCCCAGAGCAAAAGGAAGATAATGTTATTTCCTGTCTTCTGTTCTTTGCCTCTTTTGACTGTTTGGATGGTAAGATCCTAAAACCCAGGACGGTTTTAACATTCATGTTCAGTGCTGGGTGTAACAGAGCCTCCGAGCTGTGGCACCAGAGTGGTAGGGATGACTTCCCAGGTAGGCAAGCTGAATGCTGGATGGCTCCAGAGTAAAAAAAAAACCAGATGACAGTCCAAATCTGTGTCTCATCCTCACTGCTTCACATACATTTTCACAGTCAGTGCTCCTATGTACTTGCAATTCTGCTGGTAAGAGAGGGCATTTTTCTTACAGATTCTTCCATTTGCAAGCTAACAAATTTGTGAAGGATCAGCAGTTTCTTGCAACATCATCACTTTAACACAGTTTTATTAATTAACTAACTAATTGTATTTCTGTGGAATATTACTGAGGGGTTAAGACATTATTTTTGAGCAAGATTTCCTGCCTCAGAGGTCTTATTTAAATGAGACATGAAACAGATTTCAACAGCCAGATGGAGGAGCACAGGGAACCAGACACACAATTGTGGTAAGGATGACTGTCAGTGGTATCAGTACATCCACTGTTTAAGCATTGTGACTTTTATGTAGGCTTGGCAGTGAAGAAAGTTTCTGAGGTGAAGCAGAAGGGAAAAAAAAAGTATCTATGTGTTAATATCTATTACCAGTTTATCCCCATGGAGATGGAAGTGATTGAAAGAAAATATGAAGTTTTTCCTGCTGGTAGAAATTTAATTCAAAACAAACAGAAAAAAACCAGAAAAACACTGAAGCACATTCAGTTCATCTGTGGACTTGTGATCTCTCTAATGTTAATCCTCAACTTTGTCATTCATTCTCCACGAGAAGTTTTTCCTTCAATAAAAAAATTTTTACCTTTCACTACAGATAAAAAAATGTTGCTTTTCACATTGCATTATGAATTAGGTGATGTTATGAGCTTTTAGTTTTTTGCATGTATTTAAAATATTACACCTAAAAATTATTCTCAACATATATTTTTTTTTAATTTAATGAAGTCAATCACAGAGCACTTGGCCACATTTAGTCAACTTAAGAGAATCAGAAGAGACCGCCATTTGTACATACATTGTTGTACAAGTTGTGGACCAGATTCTCACAGGTAATAAGGTACACAACAGCCTTTGATTTCAGCAGAGATGCAGGCTCCTGAAGAGAAGTGAGTTTTCTAGGAAAATTTGTTGATCTTGTCTTGAAAAAATGGATTAATTAAAAGGTTAAAATGATATTGTTAAGATTGGTACAGTGATATCTGTGCAGATATGTAACATATACTTCAAAACATCTGATGTTTCCAAAGGAAGAAAAGCTGCTGCGGATTTTAATGTACGCATTTGTGTTTCTGTTTGCATTTAGGAAACTATGGTGAAAGTGGAATGGAAGCTTTCAAAGATATGGCAGCCAAGGAAGGGATCTGCATTGCTCACTCCTACAAGATCTACAGCAACGCTGGCGAGCAGAGCTTTGACAAGCTGCTGCGAAAGCTCCGGAGCCACCTGCCCAAGGCAAGAGTGGTAGCCTGCTTCTGTGAAGGCATGACTGTCAGAGGCCTCTTGATGGCCATGAGGCGCCTGGGACTCGCTGGAGAGTTTTTGCTGCTAGGCAGGTGAGTAATACTGTGCAATTATAGCCAGCCTTTTTAGTCAGTAGGGCAAAAAAAGAACTCCAGTCAAGTATACATAAAGCACAGACTCTTGGCCTCTTCTATACCTCTGCATGTCTAAAAGACAGGAAGTAATGTCAGCTGTGTCATAGTGGTACAAATTCTACAAAGACATGCATCATTCTCATGACATGCCAGGCAAACCCAAGTCTGCTTGGCCAGTCTTAACAGCATCGTGTAAGGGAAAGGTGGCACAAATCTTTGATCTCAGTCACCCATTGTGTTCACTGCAGTTTAAAATGCATCATGTACATACACAGCCTGAAGCTATGTCTCATTTGAGTAACTCTGTGTTAAGAATTGCTGATGTGGCCTCTGGGTGTACCTGAAATAGAACTTCCCAAAACAAAGTTTGTTAACCATCACCTTTTCTTTCTGAGCCAGTGTTGACGTGCATAGCGTTCTGAGACCAATACATAGGTAATCTTTTCTCTTAGCTCAATGATATCAGTGTTTCCTTTCCTAACGACCAAAGAAAAAAAGGAAAAGTCACTTACTGTGTTTTCGCCCAGCGGAAAACAACATGCGAAGAGAAGGAAAAGTTATTGATGTAAACCTAAAGAGAACTTTGCATTTGCCCTTTATTCAACAAATGGATCCTGAACAAGATAAGAAAAATTATGTACTGAGCACTAAATGCAGTGTACCAGGAGTCTACTAATGTAACACCCTGCCTTTCCAGTGCCTTAATGACCTAGGGTTGTCATAAGCATGAACTCTGCAGGAGCACAAATAAAATGGTGCCAGTGAAACCAGAAGTAACAGTGAGATCTCCAGGGAAACTTGCAAGAACTGTCTTGGCAGCTGGGAGACTGAGTCTGTCCAACTGGGAGGACACCAGCCTCTGCTCCCAACTGCCCTGCTGCACACAGTGCCCTTTCCCCTTGGGCAAAGTGGAAAGCAAAGAGGCAACAATGATGATTCTTGCCTCTGCACTTACTCTTTGACATCAGCCTGCATTTTGGCATTTTCAGATGTGAATTTCTTAATTTTCTGATTTATGACAACTGTCTCCACCTTTCTTTTCAAATGCATTTTATCTGTAGGGTGACCCATGGACTATCTTGGTCCTTTTCTGGACTGATACCCAAAGGGACCACAGTCCTCAAGGTGAGATTCACCTAAATATTTTTAGATGTCTACAATTTAGACACTTCCATGTAGCCACCAAGATTCTCTCTGCAGTTAATTCAGCAAAATAGGACTTTCTTAGGTTCCTTGTTTGTAATTTGAATGTTTCAAGTGGTTCAGAGAAATCATGTTCTAGAAAAGGGCTTGTACAAAGACTGTCTTGATGACTTGCTTTGATGGAAAAGCCTACTTGTAAGTTGCTTAGAGTAGATTGGAGTAAATGTCACCCCCACTGTGTCTGGTGCCATAGGTAGTTTACTATCTTCTTCTATCCTAAATACAAGAAATTGTCAACTGTCTGCAGCAGTATTCAAATTTAGAAGCACATAAGCATTGTTTTCAAAAAATATGTTGACCCTTAACTACTCCAGACTCCAAACTATACATAATTTTGTATGGGATTTATTCACAACAGTTCTAAATGTAGCCCTTTGAGGGCTTTTATTAATAAGGACTTCAGGAACTGCTGATTGTGCATAAGAGTGGAGCAATTCAGATTAGCTCTTCAAAAAAAAGCAAGGCCTAGAGACAATAAGCTTTGAGGCTTTCTTAGGGTTTTTAGTTGTTTTGTTTGTTTTGTTTGGTCCTTTGTGAAAAATACCTGTTTCTAGCTGCAGTGGGAGTTGTCATGAGTAATTATATGGAAGTTGTTATTCAGTATATGACTTTCATTGAGTAAATGGAAAGTGATAGCTTCTCTTAGAAGGCTAAACTGTGAAGTCTTCCAAATTGAAACAAAAATTCTTTAATTCTATCAGACCATTTTGTGTGTATCCATGCCTGTGGCAGTACTGCACAATTTTACTGTGAAAAATGCAGCAAGAACTGGAAGTGTTTACAAAGAAAGAAAAAGAAAACTGTAGGGATTTTTTGTTGTCTACGCCTGGCTTTCCTGGCCGTCCTCGACCGAGGCGCCAGCCCCCGAATGCTCAGCAGCTCGGCGGCTTCTCCGTGCCTCTCCGGACCCTGGCGTGGCTGGATCACGCAGAGGTGGGGCTGCCCACAGCGAGGGACAGACGAGGTGCCGATGAAATAAGGCGAAAGAGGCAAAGGGTTGCAGGAGGGGGTTCCCCCGAACTCTCCTTTCTTGGGGGAAGGGCGAGGAGATCCGGTAAGGAGAATGATGGAGGGAGAACACCGGGAAGAACACCCGGGGAAAGGTCCCCGTGCAGCTGGTTTTAAGGGGGGATAACAGCCAATGGGGTAAAGGGCAAGGGGAAGGTACAGTGGTCAGGGGTCCAATAAAAACATTTGAGGGGGGGGAACAACAGCTCGGAACCAATAAAACTTCGAACATAACAGAACCCTCTGGAAGAAGGGGTCAGCCCAAGGCCCTGGACACGCCCCTCCTCTGGAACAAGGGGTGGATCTTAGACCCTGGTTCCATCCCTCGAGTCCTCCCCTAATGAGGAGCCTCCTACAGAGGAGGTGGAGCTGGAGCGTGAGGTAGCAGCAACCAGGGTTGGACCTCCCACATTTTTTTTTTCCTATCCTTTCTATTTATTATCAGAGATTCCAAGGTAATGGCTGAGAAGTGATTGCTCAGACATAGGTTAGTATGTTCCCAGCCAGGAACTGCTGGGGACATTTGTGAACTAATGGAACTTACCTTCCCCCAACCAAAGCTTTCCTATGGCTGCATCAGACAAGGATACCTGGAGAGACATGTATGGCTCTGCACTTCAGAGATCCCAAGGATCTTGGAGCATGCTGTATTTTTCAATAGATTTATTTCCAGTTTGTTATCAAAATCAGCTATAAGCCAGGGAAAAATTAAAAAAAAAAAAAACAAACAAGCAAAAAACTAACTAGTTTTGCCTGCTGAGGACTTTTGTTTGGCTTTGAGCAGCCTTTAGTAAGTAGAGCAGTGTTTCACATTTCTGCCACGCAGCAAGAATCACATGTAGGGTGTGGGAAGTTGTGGAGTGGCTATGTTCCATAAAAATATTCATTCTTACAAAAATGTTCTCCTTCCACTATGGACTAATCTCTAGGCTTTGAGGCAGAGGCAAAAGGAAAAAAAAAAACAAAAAACAACAAAAGCTAAAGGAAAAACAGAGAACTTGCCAGAAGGCTTCTTGACGTAGATAGGATGTAAGACAATAATATCATTGTCCAGTGATATCTTGAGTTCCTGTATGGATTCAAAGCTCTGTTTTCCAGGACATTTATGTGCTGTGTGCTCTCTTGATTTTGACTGTTTGGCTCTGTTGTCTGGGAGTATTTAACTGTTGGTCCAGAGCTAGAGTTGGTTCTGTAGAGAACAGTGTAAGGCACTGACCTGGGATGGATGTGACACCAGTGCAAACCCAGATCTTTTACAAGCAGATTATATTGGGGACCTTTTTGTACATCATTTATACAGGGGAAAGACACTAGGCAAGATTTTGAGAAGAACAGATGGTTCAGAGTGCTCTAAGGGGAAAGAGCTACATATGAAATTAAAGAAGCTCATGAAATTAATTTTTCTTTCAAAGCTATGCAGGAAAATGGACTAGGATAAGATTTATACTTTCATTCATCATCTGATCCTAGAGTTGCTCTGGGCTACCCATTCAACTGAGAAGGTTACAAAAGGACATTTCAAGTGTAGTGAGAGTGCCTGTCACTGGAAAGCAATGGGCTCACAAGAAAAACTCCATCTACTAATGAACACTTTTTTGTGCCCCAAAAATGCTTCCCTCTTGTTTTGTTAAGTGGAGAATTATTTTGTTTCTTTTCCAAATGCACAGAAAGAACTAAAGTCACAAAGCCACACAGCAGTTTTATGGGAAGCCACAAGAAATCAACACTTCCACTTCCTCTTAGCTTTCCTTTCTGTTTCATTTTTAATTTGGATTCACCCCTGATATTTTCCATCTGAAGCCTTGCAAGAATATCAGGATTTTTGGAAGCTATGGATTTCTCACAGCATCTGTCTTATGCTCAGATAAACAGAGAATGGAATGGAGAATGAAAGTGTATATCAGATAAATCACCTTATACAGTCCCAAGGGGAGGAAAAAGATATCTTTTAATAAACTCTCCACTCTTGACCTACTATGCAGTTTCTGAAGTTGCATTGTCTGCCTGTGACAGATATGAAAGGTGCCATGTCATTAGTGATTGTAGCATTCCAGAGCTTTTTGATTCATGGAAAACATTTTAAATGCTCAGCAAATATTTGCCTCATGCATCTTGAGGAATCAGACTTAACTGCAAGTATAAAGGTGAGCGTGTTCACTTTCAAGTGTCAAAAAAATGTTGTTTTAACTTAACTATTATTCAGCTTAATTGAGATATGCACACCAGGCATCCTCTCTTTGTCCTCACTGCTTTTGTCATCCACAGGTCACATGCCAGGAGATACCCTTACAGATGAATTCATTTACATAACAGAATAACTTTGATTTCAGAAGGAACTATGGAGTATTAATTGTACTGATAAAACCAGCTTGGTTTTATATGATTTTCAGCTGTTCTTCTTGTTATGTAATATTCAGACCCAAGAGCTGAAATTTTATTTCGTTTTGTACGCTTACCTTCATCCTGCTCCTCTTGACTCCTAGTTTCTGATCTTTGGACAAAATCTCTGTGGTAATTCTCTACAATGATAATTTTATTTGATGCTTTTCATCTGCAGGGATTCCAAAACATGACTCAGAATGACTAAGTAATTTAATGGTGGGTCACATTATTTTTCATAATAAAATAGCAACAATTATCTGCAACAGAAATTATAATTATTGAATATTACTGTCCTAAATAAAATGGGTTTAGAAAACACTACCACAGCACTGAATAATTATATTGTTTGTCTGCTTGCTGGAATTATTTTATCTTATATCAGCTAACACTTTTGAGGTGGGACTCGGCACAATGTTGGTGACAGCAGCTGGAGATTGTTACCAAGAAGCAGCTGGGACATACATACTCTGTTTTGGGGTAGAAGAACATTAAGATTCATGGTTGCAGTCATTATATGCCTTTTACCTCTGGACAAGAGATCTTCCCCTGGCTGATTTGTTTATTAATACAAAATAGTTATTGTACAAACCTAAACAGCAAAAGACAGAAATTTTGCAAAGACTTTGTGATTCCAAGTGCAAGACAATAAGACTTTTCCTACCTAAAGGAGAGGAGAAGGGGAAGGACAAGAGCATTGGAATAGTCAGGGATTGGAACAAGCTGCTCAGGAAAGTGGAGAAATTACCATCCCTGGAAGTGTTCAAAATGTGTGTGCATGTGGCACTTGGGGATATGATTTAGTGGAGCACAATTTGACTTGATAGTCTTTAAGGTCTTTTTCAACCTTAATGATTCTACAATTCTAAAGTGAAAGTAGAGGCATATAGAGATGAAATGGCTTGCTCGAAGTCTCCAGCTTCCAAGTGATATTCCATAGGCAGTACTCATCTTCAGCAAATTACTGGGAATTACATTTACTTCATATATTCATGCATGCACACGATATGTCAGATTTACTACCGTATTCACTAATGATAGTGAATTAATCTGATTTTAAAAAGAGCTAATTAATAGTGAATATCCAGACTTTTTGTTGTATTAAATGACAAAATTATACACAATGAATAAAAAAAATTATCAGAGATGAAAAAATGTCCTTAGGCTCTAATACTTTGATTTTCAGCGGTCCAGCTGAAGAAACATGGCCAAAATTTCAGTCTGATTTAATCGCTACGTGGGTCTTAGATACATGGCTTGGATACAGGCTTGCAGTCAAGGATTTACAGAAGTAATACAAAACTGTGACTTGGCTACAATATCTATAGCAAAGGAATGGGAGATCTAGAGCTGCAGGGCATCCCACAGAGTTTCCATATTCTTTGAAGTACAGCCAGGATTTGATGACTGTGTGCTGTAATGTCCTTGCAAAGATGAAGAACCACATCCTGCACTTTCAGGATTCACTCTGTTTTGTGATATGTGAAAGTCTGTGCCTCGAGATGCCTGAGGCCGTGCCTCTGAAGCATCCCATGGCAGCAGAGCATGTCCAGATGAAGGTGGATAAGGGCAGGACACCACTTAGAGCAGGGTGATGATCACAAGCAGTTCAAGTGAGGCTCTGCAAGAGGGCAGAAGGACCACTGAAGCAATGCCCATTCTTCTCAGAACTACACGGATGTTGTCTATCACAAATCACCTCTGCTAATAAGATATCTGCTTAGCTCCTGAGGAGATGGATGGGAGGAAATTGTTATTGGTTCTAAGAGATGTTGCAGCAAATGAGCTAAGTAGATGGTAAGTAGTAGAGGTGATGATAAGGAGGGAGAAAAAAATGTGGAGAAACCTTCATTCCAGGAAGTCCCCAAAGTAATTTGGCTGTTAGGAAACTCAGCAATATATATGAAGAAAATCTGGTAAGCAACTAAAAAGGGTAACTGTAATTGAAGGCAAATGAAAGCAGGATAGATGATCTGAGGGAAATGAGACCTTTTCAATAGTTTAAAAAGAACTATTTCTTGAGATTTTAAAAAGTGTCTGTTGGATGAAGAGAGATCTCACTGCAGAGGATGTAATGATTTCCTTCCAGAAACTCTGCTGTGTGGTGTGGGTTAACATGCTTTTTTTTCTCTGTCTTTGTACAAGTCCAACCAGTGAAGAAGTTCTTGTAAAATAAATTAAGATATGAAATTTTGTAGACCTGAAATATGCTCTAAATTAATTTTTGGTTATTTCTGCTGCTTTGGGGAATATTAATCAGACAAAATTCTTCTATCTAGAATAGTTCTTACTGCATAACCTTTGACAAAACTCTGGAAGATAAATGTAATATAAATGTGCAGATCTCTCCTCCAGGGACAAAATAAGCAGGTGAAAAGGTACTTTCAGGGTACAGTTGTGCAACCCCAGCCTGTATGAACAGTCTGACCCTTTTTCTACAATTCACAGTAGGCAGGAATCTGGTGCAGCCTCACCTCAAGGCGGTTTCCTATAAGACAACTGCCTGCTGCCCATTCATTTATTTATCTCTGTTCTCTTCTTCAGGCATCAATGTGTAGCCCAAGGAAGCAGCTATCATTGTATATGTAGTAATTAAATGCACTGTAAATAGCAGCATTAAGTCAGAATCTTCAATGATACCCAAAAATCCAGGAACTTAACAGAAAACAAGGTTTGGCTTTCCTAGAGCTGTAAAAGAGATTAGGGAAGTGAAAAGCTGTCTTCTATCCTGTATCCAAACAGAATCTTTAGATATAAAGCAGACTGGAGGGTAAAGCATCACTTTATTTTGAACAGGAGCTTTGTGATCTCCATTTGTGGCAGTCTGATGGCTCAGAGACCCTCAGGGTGAGAAACAGCAGCGATGTCCTGCTGCAGATGGAAGCAGTGAAGTGGTTGGTCAAGGCTGTGTGTGTAATGAGTAAAGAAAGCATAATTTCCTTTCTGTGGTTCAGACTCCACAAGCGATGCTTGAGGATTTTAGGGAGACAAGTGAGGCAAACATACACTGAAAGCAAATCAATCTGCCTGGCTCTTTACACTTTCTTGTATGCCTTTAAAATCCACTTGGTTTTTTCCCTTGGAATCTATCTGACCTGTTTCGAATAAATATTTCACCTTGCAGTCCAGTTTCACAGTCACTAGTATAGATCAGTGGGGGATGGGACTAAGCTCTACACCTGTTTGGAAGAATGTCTTCATTTTGCTCTTTCAGAAAAGATATCTATTTCTTGGGGCAGGAGGAGAGGGATATGTGACATGGCATCAAGCAAACAGTGAAGAATTTCCAAGTGGGTATATGGGCAAGTAAGCACACCATCTACACATCTGAAAACATTGCATCAGAAAATACTCTGTCAGGTCAGATCAAAGGTCCACCAAACCAGTGCATTGTTTCTGGAAGAGGTCAGCAAATGAACGGCAAAATATGACACCAGGCCAGGATGGAGCAAAGTTCTCCTGGAAAATTCTTGGTGTCTTTGTAAAGGAAGCCCTTGTGGTCATCTTTGTGACCCTTCTCAGGACCTCCTCTAACAGGTCCACATCCTTCTTATGCTGGGACCCCAGAGCTGGAAGCAGCACTCCAGGATCCCATGAGAGCAGAGTAGAGGGGGAAAATCACTTCCCTCAACATGTTTCTTCATGCATCCTTGCCATGCTTCTTTTGCTGCAGCCCAGGATAGGTTTGGCTTTCTGGGCTGGAAGTTCACATTGCTGGATCATGTTGAGCTTCTCATCCACCTACAACCCCACGTCCTTGTCCTCAGGGCTGCTCTCAATCCATTCTCTGCCCAGCCTGTACTTGTGCTTAGGATTGCCCCTTGCACTTGGCCTTGTTGATCTTCACAGGAATCTTCCTCTCAAACCTGTCAAATTCCCTCTGGATGGCATCCCTTCCCTCCAACCTTCTCATGACATGACAAATCATGTGTGTCCAGTTAAATTATTTACTTCCTGACGGATCTGCTCTTTCTCACCTACAACTGGCACTAACAGGCAATAGAAGGCAGCTTTGTTAGTCTACATTTGAATAGAGTTTTGCCTCAGCACTGTAGAAAAAGACAGTGGCTCAGTAGCTGCTTCAAGTCTTTTACTTCTGCACTGGTTCACCTCTATTATTTCATGCTTGATCCATCTTTGGCTAGATCTGCTTAAAATCTTTCAAAGACAAAAGTTACTTCTCAGGCAACTGCTTCCTAAGCTTACCTACTCCTTATACCCTTCCTAATGTCAAACCTGCAATTCTTTTAAGACCATTACTTTTTGTCCTATCCATGGGAGCAAAGGAAGCAGTTTCCAAGTCTACAGCTTCTATATTTGAAGAATTGTTCTGCTTTGACAACTTTCAGTATGAACAGAAAGCATGTTTTACACTTTGGAATAACGTGAGATCTCTATTATCCCGGTGGAAATGAGACACGAGGCAAAGTACAGAAAAAGAGATGTCAAACAATCCTGAAGAATTATATAAGGTTTATTTTCATTGCAAAATGACAAATTCATGAGATGACCTACACGGTTGAAAAATAGGCAGTGCGGCAATCTCAAAAATATCTCCACACTGCCAACAGACCTGTGCTTGCAGTTCTGCATGAAAGCAAGGCAGCGACATTGCTGGGAAATTGTGTGCATTTGTGGGTGCCTCTGTTCTCACACAAGATATGCACACTTCTGATTTTATATTTGATTTAGAAGCTCTACTTTATGCCACAGTATGTTTAAATTCAGAATGGGAGAAGTCTATGGGTGGCTGACTTGAGACTGTTCTCTTCACATATGTTTTCTGAGAGTGATAGGCAGTGATCACAGAATTTTCTGATGTGAGCTTATTTTGAGAATGAAAGAGACTCTTCCACTTCTAAGAAAAGGGATCAAGAATACCCTTGGAACAACGAAAACATTTTTTATTTAAGCTTGAGAAAAGATTAGATGCTTTCTTCTCAAAAACTTGAATTCAAGCGGTAAAAATAAATTAAAATCTTAAACCCCAGCATTGTTATTCCACAATTCTCTGCAGGCTACATGGTAAAATATAACTTTTTAAAACATTAAAACTAAGACTAAAAATGTGATCCATTATATATTCATAGAAAAATTTAAAGGTAGTTGGAACAGGATGAAAATTAGCATTATGCTTGAGGTTTTCTGATCTTTAGAAAAGCTACAGAATTTTGGTTAATAAAGTTTAGTGAGCCTAAAATGGCCTTTATTAAAAAAACCCAATCCTGTTTCTGGTCCTTTAATATTAAGACTGTGCCAAATAGAGGTTTGCTGTAAGGTACTGGTTAACATTAAGATCTGTTGTCTTTCTCTGTAGCATGAGGGTACAATATTTTCCATGTCTTCTTTTTAACTCTTTCTGATTTATCTGCATCATCCCAGAGTTGACACCTAGGAATAGTGACTCACTGCACACACTCAAACCACACACACACACACATCTGTGTACAGAGAAAGTATTTGTGAAAGGGGAAGACCCAAGAGTTTGTAGCTCCGTGTTACTGTGTCCTGATAAAGAACATCTGTTCCACACCATGGGGTCCAGGAACCGTCTCTTGTCTCGGCAAATCTGCCATCAGTTCTGTTCACGTCTTAGTTTCTTATTTACAGAGATCCTTTGTGTAGGTAAACAGAACAAAAGTGTGTGGCAGATAAAGGGGAAGAAATACTGGACCACTTGGACAGTAATTGTTCAGTTGTCCGAGCTTCACAACTTCTTTCACACGTGTTCCATTTTTTGATTGGAGAACAGTGGGACTCAGACAGGCAGGCAGATTCTTTCTCCAGCTTTGCATTTGAGATGATTTAGTCATACCTTAAACACCTGGAAGATCTGAACATAAAAACATTACCCCCACAGCAGAGATTTACACAGATCAAACCATCTCACTAACACTGGTAAGAGATTGTGGAAGAATATTACTCAGAGTAATGAAAACTTCTGATTTGCAAACTTGTGGTGTAATTCATTTTTCTATCACTCTATTAAAGTGACAAAGCACCCACAGCAGCACATTTCTCCCTCATCATGGCTGAATTGATAGTTTGTAGTGAAGCCATTGTCTCTCCAGAGGTTAAGGCTGAAGGTGACTGATAAGAGGAATGAAGTACTAAAACTCACTAGACCTCATTCTGGTGGAATTTAGTCCCCTCCTACACTGAAAAGACATTATAAATCTTGGCAAGGATATATTGCTTTCAAAGAAGACCATATAAAAAAGCCATGTACTATCTCAAGGAATAAGGCCCAAGCTGAATTCGGTTGATCATTTTCATATTAGAAACATGTAATAACAGAATTGATTAAAGGAACATTTTTTTAGTTAAGAAGTTAAAGTTAATAAAATAAAATCTATATTTGCTAAGGATTCCTACTGCTCAACCTTTATTCATGCTGATTAGTTACAATGGAGGTGAAGGCTGACTGAATTATAACGAGTAAATCATCTCTATCCTGGGAAAATGAATAGTTATAAAATATGATTTAATACATTTTAACTGGTATGTTGTTAAGCATTCTGCGTCTTGAAGTGCTGATATGCACAAATCAATGTAAATTTTGGATATTGGCTCTTTTGAAATATGATTGGCTGATGTGATTTTTAATAAAATTCTACCAATGCATACCGAAAGGAACATTATTCCTTGTATCCTAGGAGTGAAAACTAAGTTAATTATATTTCTGTTTGAATAATTTCTGAAACTCCTCATGTGTTCAAAGTTTTCAGGGCTTGGCTAAATAAGCTCGCTTTTCACAGCCAAAAGTGGATTATCTGGATGATACATGAACAAAAAAAAAATTGCGTGTTAACTACCCAAAATCTGATTTTATCTGAGCATTTCAGAGATGATAAAAACTGTACTATAATGTAGCGTCACCTCAGCAATATGTTGAAGAGGATGACTGTCACAAAATAGAGGGGTTGATGTTGGTTTTACACTTAAGAGAGATTTTATGGGGCTTTAAGCAAAAGTGATATACAAAAATGTGTTATTTAATTGCTTGATTTGTCACCAGATATTTATATAAATAGTCAGAAACTCTTGCATAGAAGGGAATGTCCACAAACTGAAACAACTGCATGCTGTTTGCCTGGTTTTGTTAATAGCTCATTACTTGAAATCGCTTTAAGAGGGAGACATTAATGAATGCACAATTGGTTTTGGCCCTTAAAAAGAAAAATCAAAGTCAGAACAACTTCTGAAGCTGCCATCTCTTAGCTGTATTTTTGAGAACCTCAGTGTGCATTTTTTTTTTCTTTTTATTATAAGATATATGACTGATATTATCTAGCTATAAGAAAATAGACAGCTTAATTACTTGTGCACCAATTGCTCTGTCAGAAATCTAATTACTTCTTGCTGCTCCATAAGTCCTTGTCATGGGGAATCTCCCAGTACAATGGTTGGGTAAAGGTAATTAGTATTTTCTAATCATGTCCCCCCTTATTTTGCACTACATTGAACTTAATATGCCGGTTTCACCTACTGTCAGCCAGAAGCTCTGTGGCAGTTTGTTATCACATCCTAGTTGTGCTCTTGTAGCCAGCAGAGTAAATGATTCTTACTCCAACAAATCATTAACTCCTCTCTCCCTGTTGAAAGCAATAGGGCCGAAGGGACATCTTGAGAATTACAACAAAGAAATAGTACAGGTACCACAGAGCCTACATTTTGTTCAACGGAAATAATTCAGTGGGGAGGTGCAGAAATTTCTCCCCACAGGAAAGAAGTCAAGGTGTTTCCAACCGACCAGTTGAAAACAAATATTTTCCTTCTGAATTGCTCAGGGTCAGAACATAAATCCCAGGCAAGGAAAGAGTTTTTGGTTTTTATCTGAGGCATTCTTCTAGCAGGTGGTGACTGTTACATTTCTCTGAGAGCGACCCCCATCCTGTACTCAGGTTACACACTCTGATTCTGTGACATGAGTGCCATCTGAACCTTGAGTCATGCATATAAGACAAAAGGAGACAATTTCTCTTCAAAATAAGCAACAAGGATTTTATAACATAATTTCATTCCTAATTTAAATAGGGTTTTTATCTGACCATTTTACAGCAATGATGAAGAACAAGATTCCTCTTAAATAAGACCAGTGTTAAATTGGTCAGAACTCACTCAAATAATAAGAAGCGAGAAGTAGGTATCATACACACAGTGATTCAGACCAAGATAAGGAAAATTGTCCTCTTCTGGGGATTTGGGGTGAATAAATCAAAACATCCATTATCTACTGAGAACCCTAACCCTAACTCTAACCCTAACCATAACCCTAACCCTACCCTAATCCTAACCCTAACCCTAACCCTAACGTTAACCCTAACCCTAACCCTACCCTAACCCTAATCCCAGCCCTAACCCTAACTCCTAGACTCTTGCAGATAACATGCAGAATGAGGTCTATAAATTGCTATATTTTTTGAGCTGATGTCTTTTGAAAATGAACTTTATGAAAAATGACTAAGATTGTACATGTTTGTTCAGTTTTTATAATCCGTATTAGCGGTCAAGAACCTGAAACTTCACCTGATTCAAAAGAAATCAATTATTATTTAAAGACATTTACTGATCAATATTTTTAATGACATTGCTGAAATATATTGAAATCATATTACAAATGATTTTTCTTTAAAATATTAACTTTAGAAAAAATGCAACTTTTATCTTGATAGAAGAGGAATTGAGAAGTCCTCAGCTCTAATAATACATGTTCTTTCCAAGTACTGAAAAAAAAACCTCAAGAATTAAAAAAAATCTTTCTAGAGTTCTACAAATTGTGTTGTTTTCAATCCCAAGTTACAAAATTTTGCAGATAGAAAATTTTGCCTTTATTTTAAATTTTCTTTTTTCCAATTTTTTTTTTTGATGGACATTCCTCTCACTGTGGTTCAATTCATAATTGTTGAATAACCCTGGGAATGTAGTTCTCATAAGTATTTTAACAAAACTGTTTTAACTATGACATTTTAAGGGACTTTCAAATTAGACAAAGTAGCTATAAGGAATACCAACAGCAATGATTTTCTTTGACCGTTTTGGAGGGTCTTGTTTTGTTATATTTCATCCCAGATAAAAATTAATTTCAGATTAAATGCTAACCATATTATGTATCAAGTCATGAGGAGCAGTTAACAAGTAATGTTTATGAAGTATGGTTCTGTACATAAGTATTTCAGGAAGTGTTGGCTTCTGCAAAGCATTTTTTGCCCTGGCAGCCTATTCCAGCTGGAACGTGCTTCCTCTCAAGATTCAGAAATGTCTCACCCTCCTTTAAATCTCAGGTTAGATATTGTCCTCTACACTCCTTCTAAAAACATGGCAGTAATGAGCAGAAAGTCAATATTATATTACCTCATGATACTGTTGATTTTTATTCTCTTCTCTTTACGTATTTTTATATTGTTTTTACTCTTTTGTCTGATTTTATTTCTGAGTATTTTATAGAGCCTATTCCTGCAGAGATTTTAACACCCCAGACTCCTGAATTGTGTCAATGAATCTTAAATTCTAAAGTAATATTAATGATAGATTCTACTCATTGCTCCTAATTAGGTAGCTTTTCAGCTATTGGTTTCAGGCCTCAAAATATTTTAGTCCATTTACTCCGTGTCTGAGCCTTTTACAGGCAAATCCTCTCTCACGTACTTGAAAAGACAGAGAGTTCAAGCATTCAGGAGAAAACAGGTAAATAAGTCCTTTAAATGAGAGATTTTTCTCAGCCAATCCTCACATAAACAACTCCTAAACTCAGACATTGTGCAAATCACAGGGTACAATTTGCCTTTTATTTCAGAATTAGCATCTTAATTGGCTATCTTGTTATTACATCTTAGAAAAAAGTATTCCAACAGTCTGTGATATTTAATTAAGATACAGTAAATTGTTTTCTAAATTGAATTTTGTGTTCCAGTGGATATGGTTATTGGAAAAATCAATTGAATGGAAACAAGTATCTTAATAAGTGCTTTTCTTCTGTATTTGAAGCAAGTTCTGTTTTTGAATTAATGCCGATTAAGGAAAATTCTCTAGAGCCTTGAATTATCTTTACCTTGAACTAAATGATTTGCAAACATATAATCATGATTTTGCTGTCTTTGCCTTGCTCTTTACCTAGAAATGCATTTTAGAAATGACAAATCCTTGTTTATGGGATAGTCCCAGATTTTACACCACCCATTCATCTTGCCTTTGCTATATGACGCTCTCCAAGCGTTAGGTTAGGAAGACTCACCAGTTACTGCGCCTTAGCGTTCCATACCGGATTAATCCTGAGTGTGTAAGAGGAATTTGTCATTCATTAATTCCCAGTTCAATTTCAATGTTCCAAAAAGTGTGTTGAGAGTAGATAACTCTGTCAGTCCTAAACATTACTTAAGTTACTATTTTGAACAAACTGATTTAATTGACACTGTTTATTACTGGGCTTTTGTTAACAGCTGGTCTGTGGTTTTTTTACTGTTGTGCCTCCGTCCAGCTTTATGTTCAGCAACACTAACCCAGAGATTATTAAATATCCACTGTAGAAGGATATGCATAACAAAATCATTCTTTGTCTGTACAGAGAGAAAATTTAGCCTGAAACATTGTTTTCAAAAATTGCTACTCAGCAAAACCCAAAACATCAGGGTGGTATCAAAATTATTCTCATACAAAATCCAAACCACAGCACTGTACCAGCTACTGAGAAAGAAATTAACTCTATCTCAGATAAAATTAAGACAGGTTTATAAACCTAGAAGATTCATGATCTACTTCAAGAAGTCCACAGAAGGTCATTATATTAAATAAACTCATATTTGGTATACATGTTTCTATCAACCAAACCCTCAATTGCACCAGGGAAGATTTAGATTAGATATTAGGAAAAATTTCTTCACAGAAAGGGTTATCAAGGGTTGGGACAGCCTGCCCACGGAACTGGTGGAGGGATTTAAAAGATATGTAGATGTGGTTCTAGAGTGACCATATTTCAGTGGTGGAGTTGGCAATGCTGTGTTAATGGTTGGATTCGATGATTTTAAGGGTCTTTTCCAACCCAAATGTTTCTATGATTCTATGATTCTGATTGGAAAATGGGGACATTTTCAAGTCCTAATGAGAAAAAAAATTCCACATCCAATAAGATCCTAGACTGTGGATCCTAAGGAACAAGTTTTATTGGCGTAATCAGATCCTTTGCTCCAACTATTATAAAAGTGATATTTTTTTTCCTAATTTGTAATCCTGGTAACAGTGCTATTCTTGGGCAGTAGAGACATATATGTGTTCTATACTTTCCTTCACTTTTGACATTTTCCCCTTTGATTTTGTGTTTATCTGCATCATCTCACTTATGACTTCACCATCTTTTAGGAAAAATAAGTAAAGTAATCAGGAATTATCATGGAAATCTATGTGAGATGTTAAATAAGCACTTTACAAATGAATATCTCATTATGACACTAATTCAAAAACAAGCTCTTTAAAATTGTGCATTTTGTTATGGCAGCTGAGCTGCTGCCATGCCAAGGAGCTCACAACAGAGAAGCTTCAAGCAGGCTGAAAAGCCCAATGAAGGAGAGTCACGGGGTTAAAAATACCCAAGTGCTTTATGCAGGCGTGATATATCATTGTAAGGGAAATGAAGTGTGTTTGTTCTGAACCAAAACTCTTGGCTGGCTGTTGATTGTGCAGGGTCACTGAGATGAAAGATTAAAATGAAGGGGAAAGTTGCTTGATTTCATGTACACCAGATAATTTTTTTTTTTGTGCCACGGTCTTCCAGTCCTTGAATCTTCAAGCATTTTTCAGATGTCCCAGATGTTACCTTTTCATGTGGGAGACCATGTCTGATGTGTTAGGTCCCGGACCATCTGAGAGACAGGAGTTTTGGGCTTCAGGTGGGGCAGAGTCGTGGCATCCTCTGTGTTGGACACACAGCTTCAATCTCTCTGAAATTACTGTTGTATGGGTACGCTCTTCCCAATGGTAAAAATGCAATTTCTGTTCAGTCCTATTCACAAGGCTTTTTTGGGAGAAAAATGATGAGCCTTAAACAGATCTTTCAAGATCAGTATGAGCCAATGTTTGAAAGATATAGTAGATAGCATTAATTATGTTTATTTAACATTTGGATTGGAAATCTATGATTCCTGCTTTAAATCATCCCCTTTGTTCTCTATAGCGGGAAATCCAATCAACTTTATCAGCTCATGTTAGACTCTGAGACTGGATGTTTTGAACCACCTAATACCAATTTTTCTCGTACTTTTAATGAGGGAAAAATGTCTTTTCATGCATTAACTCAAACGCATTGTTGAATTTTCCTTAATAGCTGAAAGTTCCATTTCCTGATAACCAATTGCACTGTTGTAAATGAACTCACAGGCTGTGTGTGCCAAATGGGTAAATTCTCCAGTCCAGCTTTGCATGAAGATGGTCTCTCAGGAAGTGTGTATTCACACAAGTTCAGTGCCATTCTAATGGTCTGAACCTGACATGTATTTAAACACCTTCAAATGAAGAAACAGAAGCCCACACCCATCTGCATAACTATTACCAAAGTCACTTGTTCTTGCTCGTGCAGAAAGTCTGTTGTAAACCTTAAAATCAAGACTTGACTTTGCATATCGAAAAAAGAAATCTCTCCATTTTAATTCAAACTAAATGTCTCTTCAGTGTCCAAATTCTATAAGTAAAGAAGCTGTTCTTTATGCCTATGGATTACTCAGAACACACCGAGATCTTTAAAATCAATAATAAATAACACTGGTTATGAATGCGACATTTTCTCTTTCTGCAAAAGAACCCAAAGGCATTTTCTTTTCCTTCCCCCTTGAAAATGTCCAATCAGACCAGTCTGGCCTTCTTTGATTTGAAACAAATGTCAGGTTTGGGGTTTTGTCCTTCATTCTACAATTAATTATGACAATGGATTTGTAACTACTCACAAAATATTGCCCATAATAGCTAGTAAGTAAATAGTATTTCTATTACTTATATAGATAAATTGCAAACTTTAAAATATGAATTCAGCTAGTGCAAATAAAACTAATAAGAAATGTATAAATGTCATTACATAGCAGTTAAATTTTCATTTTTATTCTCAAAACCCTTAGAGAAAAATCAAAAAGAAACATAATGGGGAGATCAGATGGTACATGTCAATATATAGGCAAATTAAATTGCTACTACTTAGTCTCTGAATATTTAGGTATAATGGCTTCTGATGTTTAAGGATAAGTGCAATATGATGAAAAATTAAATTAATGGAGAAGAGCAAGAAAAAATATTATCTAAAAATGGAGGAAGACTTGCTATAATAATATATTGGAAGACAGAAGAAATAACTTATATACTGAGAAGAATGTAAACCATAAACTGAATGGAAAGTAAAAATGAAACAGAGATGTTGAGGAGCAAGAAAACTACTGTGATAATTAATCAGATCATCAGCTGTTCATATACTTTGAAAAAAAAATTCTTTAGGAGGAATTGAAATCTTCCTTAATTCTTCTGGGTCATTCCCACCATCCCAGTTCCATCGAAAAAATACACAGAAGATTGACAAATAAGGAGTTTTTTTGTCCATCTGTCTGTTGGACAAACAGCCAAATTGTAATAGTGGTTCAAAATTCATTGTTCTAGTTAAAACTTAATCTGAAGACCACATTCTTTTACAATCTCAGTATGTGCCCATTCATCTCACCAGTACCAGATTTTACAAAACACCATTAAAGGCTACCTACCTATATATATATATATATATACACACTATCACTTCAATTTTCATCAGTCATTTTTCTTCTATAACTTCTAGAAAATAAATAACAATGAATGCTCCCAAAAATCTAAATATTTCAACTCAAAGAGTAAAGGAGATATGTCCTGAAATACGTTCCCCACTTCTGCATGCATGTGGGTGTGAATTAGGTACTGCTGAAGCTAACAATTCCCAGAGACCTCTCATCACCTGAATTTTGTAGAAATGTGAGTTTAAAACCATCCACAGGACTTGAAACAGGCCCAGGCAAAGCTATTACTTTTAAGATATAACGCTTGTATTCATGGCAAGACAATAACACGTGCCATTTGATGGCAATGGAATTGTGCAGCTCAACGTGCGATTATTTAAGAACCAATATAGAAGAGCTGCAACACCAGCTGGTTTTTTAACTCCTGTTATTTTATGAGATTTAGATAGGAAGCAGAAGCAGCTGGAAATGACTTACCAAGATCTCCTCCCCAGTATTAGTAAGTGGCACACAGAAAAAAAAGTTTGTTGGACTTGATGGAAAATTTAAAAAAAGAAATTGGGCTGTATAAGCATGTCTATGTCCTTCAAGCTGAATGATTTCAAGTTTTTTAAAAGCTTCAGATGTCAGCATGTATTAACTATGCAGACATTTTGTGGCCATTTAGCATGTGCTCAGGTTTAAAATCTGGCATTACCGAACTTTATCTCTGTAGGTGGTAACAAACTGCAGTTTGGGACAGGATTTCACAAAAAGTTATCCATAGACACTGTCTGGTTCAGTTCCTTGAATAAATCTGTAGTTTAAATCAACGTAAACAGTCTTACAGGTTAGGAGGAAAGGTCTAGTCAACACATTGAAGCAATAATATGTGTATGAAAACATAACCCTGATCCTTAGAAAGAGGGCACTGAGAATGCCTTGAGACAGGACCCATTTTACTTAATTTTAGTCAGCTAAAGTTTGGATATCTGACCCAAACTGGTAAATTACTTTTGCTCTATGATAAACAGAAAGAGATAAATATTTCTGGAAGACAATTAGTCTTTCCCTAAAATAGGCTCTTTTGTCATTTCATCACGTATAGGAGGAATCCAAGAGAACAGTTTTAGTTGTTGGATCTGGTGATTTTACAGGAGATTTTAAAATTTAACTTTATCCTTATGGTGTTGAAAATCTTTCTCTTCTCTTCCCTGAAAGGACCTGTCAATTTGCAATAATCAGCAAAGCAGTAGTAAATTTAGCTCAATAGAACACTATTTGATAGATGCACAGTGTCATCATCACAGTCAAGAGAAGAAATTCAGAAGTTTCTTTCCCCTGAATGTTATGTAAAACATATAATAATATAAAAACCGCATGGTCCCAAGTACATAAGAATGCTCAAATCATAGTGTAAAGTAGAAAAAGAATGGAGGAGGAGGTTAATATAGCAGAGTTATCACCTATCCTAGTAAAAAGTGGGTTTTTTAATACATTTTTGTAATTTTCTATGGTGGATCTTTTTAACCTGTATCTTGGGACAGAATCTCAGGCTAGATATTTGATAAGTATGAAAAAGTGTGTATTAATTTGCCTAGAGTCTCAGAAAGACAGTAGGCAAGCATGTAAAAATAAAATGTATTGAATAAATACATTTCCACATGGCTGCATAATTATTGGTAGTGTTAATCCAAAAAATAAGTTTTGTTTTCCATGAAACAAGCAATAAAAATTTACATATATTTGCTTCTTTTTAGTGGCCATCATGTGTGCCCAACTCTAGAATTTATTTCCCAAAAATTCTCTATTCTCTATTTGCATATGGCATTTGCTTTGGTTTTTTTATATCTCTGTTATAGTTCAAGAAGATATTAGAAATGTTTCATGTATGTGACAATTCATTTTTGCAACAGCTTATGTGAATATGTGAGCTCGGGGAGCTACGTGTAATATTTTGAATATATTCAGTTACTTACTTCTAAACATTTACATGATTTCAACCAAATTCTTGACACTCATCTCCATTTCAGAAATTCAAATACAGACCTTGAAAAATTTATGCATGTGCCTAATTTTATTTGTAGTTAGGTTCCTCAGAGGAGTTAGACTGTTTTTAGACCATCATTACTGAATTTTTTAGCTTGCGAGTCAGCCACCTATCCAAGTGTCCATTTTCCGTCACTGAATACAGCCAGGGGAGGTGAATCTTCACATCTGGTTCTGCCTGTCTGCCCTGTTCCAGGCATCTGGTCACATTTATCACCCTCCTCTGGACTCACTACAGCAGGTGCACATCCTTCTTATGGCTGGGGTCCCTGAGCTGGCCGCAGCACTCCAGGTGGGGTCCCACAAGAGCAGAGGGGCAGAATCGCCTCCCTTGACCTCCTGCTCATGTTTCTTTTGATGCAGCCCAGGATACGATGCACCTTCTGAGCCGCAAGCACACATTACCAGCTCATGTTAAGAATCTTGTCAACCAACACCGCCAAATTCTTCTTCTCAGAGCTGTGCTCAATCCATTCTTCATTAAGCCTGTATTTGTGACTGGGCTTGTCACAAACTTGCTCTGGGGTAGATCATCTTTTGAGAGTGGTGGGGAGCCTTCACCTCTGTTAGGTTATGGCTCAGAATGAATTTCCATGTGAAGTTTGTGTGCTCCAGGCACCTTAATGACTTTCAGTTGTATCACATAAAATAGTTCTGCTGAATGTATTTGTTTCAGTTTTTTATTTTAACATTTAAAATTCACTGTAAGTATAAGGTGAAGACTGGGGCCTCAGTGTGCTAAATAATATAATGTGTCTAATCCTTAAATATTTATACATGCCACGAATAATTTTGCTAAGGACTAAAACTTTCAGGATATCATTTCACTCACAGTTCATCCTGATTATAATGGACTCTAATCAACTGAAGGTAGCGTGCAAATTAGCCTGAAGTGTTAGCTCTTCTGAGATTTTTTTCTTAAGTGGAAAGATTATTTTGTATTGGTTTCTAAAAGATTTGATTAATAAGAGGTGGGGTTTTTTTAGAAAGTGCCTCATCAAAACGGATTTTCTTTAATTCTATTACTTGTTGCAACATGGAAGAACGGTTTTGACTTAGCAGCATTTTCTGATAGAATAGAGCACAAAAATTATAGAATTGAGTGTATGAAGTATTAACTGAGACTTTGTTTAGCTTGTGTCAGTCTCCCAATAGTTGTTTATGCTTATCTATGTTAATCTTGGATATTAATCTCTAAAACCAGGTTATGAAGTAAAAACACTTAGGAAAATATCTGAAGAAATGTCACTAGCAAGCAGAGAACAGGAGGTATGGTAGCAGAAGTGGAGAAGCAGTGATCCATGCTAGTTAATGCTCCATAACTCCTCAGCATTCATTGGCAGTTCTGCGTTCAGATGCTGCTTTTAGTTGGATGCCACAACCTGTGGGTGACATGTACACACGGAATAGGACAAAGAAGTTGTCAGAACCTATACATCAGGACCCAGAATGTTAATTCCCTTCCTGCTTACACCTCCTTACAGGGTGTAATATCCAGCTCTTGCATCAGCAGTGATACAAATTTCCTCATTCTCACGTCATTTCAGGTCTTGTCTCCTTTTTAGGCACCATTCTGTAGCCCAGTGCAGAACTCATCTGTGCCATGGGTTTGGGGTGCGTGATGCACTTTATGCATGACACACCCGAGCGTCGCCTACCCAGTGTCATCATTCTCTTCAGCTGCAACAGAGCAGAATCAAGTGATGTGTGACCTGAAATGCTTCAAACCACGTAGAGATGTTATCCATCCTTCTTTTCATGTCCATCAGAGCCAATCCTTATTAAAGAAGCTTGGAAAGTGACCTAATAGCCTATTTAATCAACAATATTTCTTGTTTGTTCCACCTTTCCCCAAATTCCTGGTATTACATTACTCCAGAGACCCGCTCCGGATTTCTTGGTTCCTTTATTTCAGATGACTGCATTTCTGTGTCTGTTAATTTTCACATGCCTTAAATGTCATATGGATCACTTTTGTTTCACCATCTCCTTGTTACCTACCTATTTCTTCCTCTACCTCCTCTCTGCTCACAAGGCTGAACCTTTCAGGCAGTTCCGTCTGAATCCCAATCTCTGGCAACAATTGCAGCCTTGCAGGCTGCAAGGTGCAGACGCGCCCTGAATCCAGATGGAATGTGCTGTGACTCAGCAGCTCAAGTGAGTATCAGCCCTCTCCCAGGCACATCAGCCCCAGCAGAAGCAGTCTGGGGCAAAAATTCCCCCAAGGCCATTTGTGTGCGTAACTCGCACTAGCACAGATTCTGTGTAGGATGTGGGTGACTCTAAGAGCAATGAGCTATGTAATTGGCTCAAAAAAGCTTAGGAAAACAGTTAACTACCTCAGAATATACTTGTGGTACTAACAGATGTTGCTCTCATATCATTTAAGATTAAATAGTTATTAACCTCTTCCTACACCGGATGAAATGCAGTACTTCATAAATTTACCTAAAGAAATTAAATGGTAGAAGCAGAAATTAGGTGTTTAAAACATATGGGAAAATACTACCTCACACTTAGAAAGAAAGATCTTCATGTCACAATGAGGGAGGAGGGAGTCTTCATTAGACTTTTTCATTTTCATATTCCTCTACAGGAAGAAAAAGAGGGATTTATCTAGTAGAAGTTTTCAGAAGGTTGAGATCTAGTTTTTCTACAGTTTTGGTAAACTTATGTAAAATCTTTAACGTGAGGGTCTTTAAATTTTGCTAACAGCAACAAGCCACTCTTTTATATATATGTAACTCTATAGGTATATTTAAATCACACTTTAACATACTATTACAAACTAAAACAGCTGATTTTGTCACAGAATACATTAAAAGTATTGAATGTTACCCCAAATCTTCTGCAACTGATCCCGGCATGAAAACAACGTCAATTTGGCTATTGGTCACAGCCAACCTGTCCTGCTTGAAAGGGATGGAGTTGAAGTCAGTAGCAGCACTACACCGTTCCACCTACAGTGGTTTTGGGAGCCAGACTAGTATCTGCCCAATCTTGCATTGTGTTACAGAGACATACAAGACCTCTCTGTTCTATCTTCTTGTCTTCTGCACCCCAGACTGAGCTTGAGTTGCCAGTACCCAGACACTGTCATTCAGTGCCACCCAGTGATTGACAGGACAACTGAATTCACTTTCTGTTGGCAATGCCAAGCAATAGAAAATATTATTGCCTTCAAAGCTAACTGGACTGCTCATGTTATTCCCTATTTAAAAAAAAAAGAAAAAATAAAAAATAAAAAAAGCACTTAGGAAAAAAATGGAGGCCGACCTCTTTTCCTTGCACCATGCTTGGGTAAATGGCAAAGGGAAAGGATCGAATTTTCCTTGCCCACCAAGGATCGTTACTGAAACTGACACTTTTGCCATGAGAGAGGATCCCTATGGAAATTGAAGTAGACATCAAGATGAATGCTCAGTAAAAGAAAAATTGAAAAATATGTAGACTGGCACAAAATTCCAGAGCAGCAAAGTGAAGCACCTAGACATAGAAGCACAGGAAGTGAAACAAGGCATTATAGGAATACTATTATAGGCATAGACAATCCCTCCAGATATTACATGGTGATATAGTTGTCAGGGTTCAGAGCACTGAATGTGCTCTGATTAGGTGATTTAGGAAGGTAGAAACACATATTATTGTTGTGGGGTCATATCCCAAGTTAAAGATAGGGTAGACTTAGTAGAGATAAAAAGGCAGATAAAGCATGAAATAAGTTCTGTTTAGTTGGAAACAACCTTGGAGTGGTTGAAGAGATTCTCCTAATTTAGGGTTGGGTATCAGCTGTTCTTAGAAACAGAAATCAGCATTTCCACAATGTGGGTCTTAATGGGAGACTTAAACTTCCCAGAACAGAATGCAGAGCAAACATAAACATTAATGACAGGGGCCTCCTGTTCCTCAGTGTGTTAGCCACGAGACTGTCTCTTGGCCAATAAAAGACATTTTATTTCAGACCTGTTACCAGTAAACAAGAGGGATGCTAAGGGAGACAGAGTTTTCTCTGCGTCTTCCTTAGCCTCCCCCTTGTTTACTGGTAACAGGCCTAAAATAATTTACTTAAGAGCCTTAGACGAAGTGGTTGAAAAGTATAAATCTCTGTCTCAAGCTGTGCAGAGAAGTGTTTTGAGCCCAACAGGACTATCCAGCAACTCAAAAAGCAGAGATCTAATAACAAGTGGACAGAAAGAATGAACAAGAGACATTAGGTCTGTGGCATCTCTAAGTATAGGGATAAAGCAAAATTTTCTGTAAAGAAGTAGAGTTATTGAAAACAAGCAATAAAACATTCTTCCATCATGTAAAGGAAAAGAAACCCAGGAAAATAAGATGTGAAGTTGCTATGCAACAGAGATTAAACATAATCTAGCTATGGTCAAAATGTGAATAAATACTTTTGTCTCACTTTTCTGTTAGAACAGTTCTTCCAACTATGAGAAAATGGAGCTGTTCATTGGCTTATTGGATATGGAAGTGAAATTCAACTCTTTGAGGTGGGAGTAAAACTGAGGACATACCTTAACCCTCTGTTAAAAGCATCTTTAGCACTACATCAGGGCTCAAACCTGCTGTTTGGACTAGACCAACTGTTAGTCTGAGAGCTTGTAGACTGTGCAGGAGTCAGAAAATAATTTTTAGAGCACATGAAAGCGTATGTGAATATGTCCAACGAAACAACAAGCAGCTGCACGTGACAGAAGAGGCCTCTTTGTGTTAGCCCAAAGCAGTTGTATGGACCAACAGAAGGCAGAGAGTAGAAAGTACACTGTTTACACCACCTCTGGAAAAGCAGCTCTCTCCGGTTGACTGAGATATAGCTAATGCACCCAATGATTCAGAGGAGCAGCTTGTCATGCCATAATGTTGCTGAAACTGGTAAATGAATTTGTGAGGGTAGTAGGAAGGCTTCTTGATTAAAAAAAAAAGTGCTGCTTTTAAGAATGATTATGTCCTACGGATAACTAAAAATTTGCAAGTTTTGCTCCAAGTTATACAGAGATAAGTAAAAAATGGAATAAAATGAAATAAAATGCAAGAGACTCAGAAAAGGTAGATTGCACAGGAATTACCAGCTAACTTTCTTTGAGAAGACAAATAATCCTCTGGCAAAAGTGAATGCATTCCATCTATCACCTGAATTTCTGTAAGGCATCTGGTACAGTGGCACTAAAAAAAAAAAATTAGCTGTTCCAGGATTAGTGCTTTAGGATGACCCTGCATGACCAGAGAGTTTGAACCAGATGATCTACTGTTGTCCTTTACAACCTGACCCATTCTGTAATTCTGTGAAATGAAATGAAATATAAACATTCTGAAAAATCACAAAAAATGGTTAAGACTTCATGATTATTAGTTTTGTTGAAAGAGAAAATATTACAACTAGAGGAAGGGTGTTGTGGCCATATTTATTATTTTCACAAAGGCCCATGGCAGAAAAAAATAAAAGGGTGCGAATGAAAGTTGCTGATACATCAATATTGAAACACATTGACAAAACAAAGAAGAATTAGAAAATTGAAGACAAAAACCGTTCCAATAAGTCAAAAGGGAACATGTAATACTACAATGTTCAAACCTGTGCATCACCACACCAATTCATTTTTAAATGGTATTGCTGAGGTGAGATTTTCTACTATTTGCCATCTATGAAGAGACTTCCACTGCAAGCATGCAGTTAAATAGAAATATCACATAGCAAACACATGCACATAGTAATTAATTACTGTTTATGATCTATGAATGTGCTCTGTTTGCCTTAAAGTGAGCTGATAATGTCTCCAACAGGAAACAGGTAATATTGCTATGCTTATAGAACCACTGTCCAAGGTACAGCTGAGACAAGATACTCAGGCAGTGAGTCAAAACTTTTGTTCTGATCCACCAGCCTTCTTACAGTCTCACCTGGAAGACTCTACAGCATCCTCCGTGTTTATTAAAAATACAGTATAACTGGAACAGGCATGAAAAAGCAGTGTGGCATGGTTTGAAAAATTAAAAGGCCACTTTAGGAAACTGTAAGAGAGAAAGCTTGTTCAGTGTGGCAGAGTGAAGGAAGAAAGATGTCCTGTTTGCTTTCAGTAAATGCAGTAAGTCAGAGTTAACACAATATATGAGTAAAAGTTGAAGAGGGAGAAATGTACCTTAAGAAGAGCAATCCCCAATAATAGGTCTTTGGCAAAGGTGATGAACAACCTCCAGGATGGCATCAGGAAGAGCATTGCCAGCAGATTGAGAAAGGAGCTCCTTCTCTACTCAGAACTGGTGAGAGATAACTGGTCTGCTGTGTCCAGTGAAGGATTCTTCCATCTGAAAACCTTCTTACACATCTGCAGAACATTTAAGTGGTGGCAATGAAAACCAAGCTTCCAAAACTCATTTAGATTTCAGAGAGACCTTGAGCAGTTTAAGAAAGGGATTACATCACTTTTATCTCATCAGGGAACTGGTTTTAGTGACATAGGAAGACTTACCCAAACCTGTGTTGCTCTCAGATTTTTAGTGAGGCTGCTGAGCAGTGAGTGAGCCACAGACTTGCCATGAACACTTGTATTTCTATGTCTTCTAAATTCTTTTCTGCAGCTCAGCAGGAGCAAGGCAGAGACCGCAGTAAAAGTGTACTCAAGTGCACTTCCAGCACAGTTTGAGAGGCATTGATTTCATCAGAACTGGAGGATGGTCATAGATTTATGTTCATCTTAAGTATTCCACGAGAAGCAGCTATGTGAACTTGTGTCTTCTGTCAAGCAACACAAGGACGAGAGCATCTATTTAGACTGCTCAGGAGGTCCAATAAAGGTATTAAAATGTTTGGAAAGGGAAAGAACTTTTTACAGCGAAGGACCCCAAGCAGGAGTGATCAGGCTTCCCAGGGGATGAGAGTAGCATTGATACTGGATATGACTACCCTTCCCTATCAAAAGGTACCTTGTCTTGCACCCAGAACCTCTACACTCAAATTCATCTTTATATTGAGGTATCAAATTCATTTGCCCATATTTCCTGCACTGACACTTTGCCCAGCTATGACCATGTGGCCAGTCTCTGCAAGCTCAGATACTCCTCTAGTACTGAGTAAGACAAGAGTGTGATATTTCAGCATTTTTGAGGATTAAAAGTAGATAAAAGGAAACAGGAGAAAAATAAATGAAGGAAATAACAAGTTATTGTTAAAGGATAAATTAGATGACCTCTAAATACATCAACAAAAATTAAAAAAAAAAACAAATGAACACTACAATAAGTTTGGAAAAGATGATTGCAGGAAATATTTAGTGACACTTTTCACTGTCATTAAGCTTTCCAGGCATTGCTGAACTGAGGTGTAATTGACTGATGTGAGTGGATGAAAAAGATTTGAAAATAACTAAAAAGAACAATTTTTCCTCTAGATTTTGAAATAATGCAAATTCAGTCATCAAGAAACTTTTTAGGAAATAAAGCTTAACCAGGTAGGTGTCTGTATTATTGTTCAGGAATTAACTGGGGTTTTTTTTGTTCTGTGAAGTTTGTCTCTAGTACATATCCATATCAGCTAACAAACAAACAAACAAATCTATGTATAATTAAGCCATGAAATAAAGCATTACATTGAGTCCATTAAAGATAGTTATATGATTATTTTTAGACATCCATCTATACAATGTATAAGTCTGCAAATTTAAAGGAAATTTAGTGTTGACCATTTGGACCAGTAACTAGAGATTGGAAAGCCAGAATGTTAAACTTAAAGTGTCTGGTAATTCTCAAATATATTCAGGACCAAGAACTTCCCTTGAAATCATTCAGCTAAATCAAATCATCCAAATTGTTAAATTATCCATAAGGGAATTAGGAAAGAAGTCTAAATAAATGGATTTGTTTTACATTTAACAAATTATAATTAGAATGAATCCATAATCCCTTTCACTGACAACTTTTGCAAAGATTAAAAATTAATTAAGTTCTTTCTTGTCTTCTCTTTCACCCTGAAAGTTTCTCTCATGATGTTCAAAAATCTAACTGCAAAGTTAGCTGGAACTTTTTTGTATTTATTTCAATTGCTGTATGAAAAAATTACTGTTTTTCATAAATCTTGTCCTGTTTCTTGCCTTGCTATAAAATAATTAATTTTTTTCTTCCACTGTCCTCTCTTGTGTACTATATTGTCTACTCTGTCCTGACTATTTGCTATGCTGCATTTATACATTTTCATATAGATGGATTTCATGATCCGAATAGTCAGTATGACAATATACTTAAACAGATCAATTGAGTCCCTCAGGAAAAACATCTACCAGTTACAAATGTCCCTTTTATTCAAGGTTTTTAATTTGAAGAAGTCAAACAATAATGCACTAGTCTATTCACACCCGTAATCTAAGTGGCATCTGTGTGTGATTTCTGCAGATTAGATTAGACACTCGGGGTGATATTTGTCCCACTTTACCTGCGTAATGACTGTCTTGTATAATATAGTCATTTAGTCTCTCTCTGTTAGGTCTGCATAGGTAGATAAATTGCCTCTCCATTAGTATTTCATCTAATTTTTAATCCCTTCAAATAAAGCGACAAAATCTCACCCCAAATGATTACAAACTTTTTGAAGACATTTTTCTTACTTACAAGTGCTTACCTAACAGTCCCGTTTTCAAGGGATTAAAATGTCTAGAGAAAGTATTCAACAGTTTTCAGAATCAAGGCTACCCATTTCCTAGCAGTTTATTAGTACACTATCTCATTAGATCTTCATTAGAGTCCTGTCTCCATTGTACTCTCACTTTTCTAGTTAATTTTTTACAGAAAAGTGTTCAGATGTATTTCTGATATCCACGGTACGCAGACCCTTCTTTTTCATGTTCTAACTTGCAGTGTGCTTGCATCTTGCTAAATGAGCAAAACACTATGCAGCAAAGACATTGAGTCACGAGGTTGAATCAAACAGGAAGTCAAAAAAGATATGTTACAATCATCTTGAAAGAGGGATGTGGGGTTTTTTCCAAAATTATTTTCAACAGTGAGACAGAATTTTAATTTTTTTTCATTGAAGTTGAAAATTCAGAAGAAGATACAATGGCATTTCTAGAAGTGTCTCTTCTGAATTTCGGAAAATATTAAATACTCATCCTCTGAGAGAGGTGCCATTATGTGGTCTCAGGATGACCACTGAGGATCATCACAGCCACACTATATTTTCTGTCCATTTCTAAGTAAAAAAAAATCTTATTTGAGTAGATCAGTATCAAGAGGTTTCATCACCAGAGACATAGGGTGTCGCCTCCCTTCCATTCATGCCTCTGTTACAGTGCAGTATCTCCTCACAGGGTATAAGACCCTACTACAGAATTAATTTCTCCCTTAGCCACGAGTGATAGAAAACCTCTATAAAGAATCTCTCCCTTAAGTGAAGGTGGGGTCTGTATTTGTAATCATCTGACTTCTGCAGTGAGGAAGTGCAGGGAAGCACACAGGCATATCTGATTCATCTCACTGAAATACTTAATAATATGGATTTTCTCACCCTCCTCCCCCAGAGTGATAAACCAGGAATTATGCATATTTGTAGTAAACAGAAGCAAATTAATGGAAAGGAATCATGGACAGTTTCATTCTCGTGTCTCAAATTTCTGGAAGAGCTTGTGGAAGAAACTGATTTGATTCCATTCAAAACTAGTTGCAGTCCTTCAGTGCAGGAAAGCTCACTGCAGGTCAAAAGAGTATATTAAGGAGATGATTGACTGTGATTCACATTCTGATGGTTTAATAAGGTTTTTCTCTACAGTTAGCATAAGCTCATATTCTGTAGGGTAGGGAACAAGCAAGGTCTTTCCCAGCACAAACCTTCTCCATCAATGCTGGATTTCCATGCATGAAATGAATGTCAGAGTTTGAGTCTGGCCAAAATCCGCTTGACAACATTATAAGCAAAATTATATATATATATATATTTTTTAAATACTTTTCAAGATCATTAGCTTTTTAAAAAACTTTCACTGGGGTTTTTGGTTGCCATCAAGGTAAAATCTTCGTATCTTTAAAACCTCTTTTCATATATAGTGATGCCATCTTGGGCTTTTTTGTAGTGCCTTATGGGTTACTCATCAGTTCCTTCAATCTTGAAAAGCCATGAGCTAGCTCTTAACAGATACAATAATATGTCACTAAGGATCACTGAAGCAGAGTGCAACATATTTCAAGTTTCTCCTGCTCAGTTTTGGCCTTCCATACGTCTTTTATAGAGGAAAGGGAAAAGGGAAGGCAAAGGAAGGGTAAAAAGAGAATTTAACCCTTTGAAACATCATAAACCACTGCCCTACAGTAGCAAATATATTTAGTTTTGAACAAAAAAATTAGTTCCTTTTCTTCTGGTTTTGTGCTTGGCAGAATTGCAGACTTTATTCCAGATCGTCATATTAAAACAATTAGTATGAGAATGGGCATTTGTATGAGACCTATCATTTGGTACTTCATTAAAAAAACATGCAAAACCATAGATGCAAAAGAAATGACCACAAGCTGAAATAGAAAGAACTGTATGCCAGCAGAAAACAGGCTGGATACACAGACTATTTTATTGTTTTTTCTTGTTGCCATACTAGTACTTCTAGTGACAATAACAATAACAACAATTTCCATTAGTATAACCACTCTTATTCCCAAACACAGAACAAATCATAGGCCACATTACGCTTTTGGTTATATGGCTTAATAAAGGCCCAGTTGGTTCCATTCCAGAGTTGCACTAGTGCCATGAAGAGCAATTTTATCTTTATTTTTCACAAGGAACGAAGAAGGAAAATATGAAGCCCTTTTTTGACTGAGATGCAAAAGTATTGTGGACATACAATACAGAAAGCAATTTTTTCCCCAGGGCTTAAAGAAATCATTTGACAAATCTTACAAACAGTACCACAAAAAATTGGTTTTTTTATCTATCTATCTATCTATCTATCTATCTATCTATCTATCTATCTATCTATCTATCTATCTATCTATCTATCTATCTAATCTTTAAGTTTATGGTAGAAAGCTAACACTTGTTGCTTGTAATGTCTCCTTCCTTGGTGACTTGCATCACAAAGGTAACAATGCAGCCTACTCCAAAAACTGAAAGTTAGAGGCAAACCAAGATCACAGATAAGTAAAACACAGCAATATGCTAACAACATAAGCATTATTTGAGCCAACTACCTGCTAAAAAGTTACTGAATCAGCATATTGTCAGAACATCCCATCCTATTCGAGCACCCAGCACTTCAACTCTTCACTGACTGACCTTTTGTGAAGTGCAATGTCATTTTGCTCCTCCACCACCGGCAAAATTTCCATATCTGATCTCTCAGTCAGGATTTTGCCAGACCATGCAGTAAATCTTGCAACGGCTTTTTGGCTAGGTAGAAAAAAATTATCTTTTCTTTCAGATTGCCTAACTTTTTATGCTTTTTTGCCCTGTATTCATCTTGCTGACAGAAAAAGTAGCTGAACAAAAGGTAATGTTTCTTCGTATAAGAAATTTTCTGGTTTCAATTTATTTTTATAATTTCCCACTATGATAATCCTCAATCCAAATACATTTTCCTGTGAAAATGTAACGTGTATTCAATTGCGCAATTCCAGAACTGGCTTCTCTACTGTGTGAAAACCTCCAGTCCTGGAAGATCAGTGTTCTCAAATGCTGATTGAGAGCATGTATTTTCTACTCTACATATTTCTGCAACTGGAAGACTTGGGTCCTCTATATCTTAGGACAACACTTTAAACACTGCTCTATAGCAACAGAACATATCTTTATGTACCATACTGCCATAAAAATATTGCCAAAACAAATTTTTTTCTTCTGAGATGTTTTAGACCTTTCTAAAATTAAGATAAAAAGCAGAGCACAAAAGTTTCAACCTTCAATTCACTTGGAGGTTGATTCTTCATGTTATCATACCAATTTAATGCTGCATAACTTGAAATCAACAAGCATATATGTTAAAATCACATTTCATATAAGAAAATATAGCAGAATGTTATAACTATAATAATAAATGGGGCAAGAATTATGAAAAAGAGAAACCATCAGAAACCCTGATGATGAGACACAAAAAACCCAACAGAGTTAACCATCTCCCTTTCAGATTAGTAGTTTTTAATAAGGCTAACAATGTCAGACAGAGCTATGGCTTGTCTGTGTATTTCAGTTTGCCTCTAACTGACTTGTGAGAACATGGTTTTATTGACTTGCTTTCTGTCATTTAATAGTGGTCATGTAGTTGTTATTGATCTGTACCTGAAGCAAAGCAACATCGTCACTTTCTCTCAGAAAGTAGATACCCGTGGCCTGGATTTATCTTTCCTAAATGGAGCATTAAATGGTGTGCTGAAGTTGGAACTGTTATTATTTATACATCCTATATAAAGAATTCTTCTTGATGACAGAAATAATAATTATGTATTAGAATCCTTGCATGGAACACAGAGAGGACCCAGGAACAAGGGCTGTCTATGCTGAACATGACCAGCCTGCACCCTAGGCTTCAAAGCCAGGAAAGCCTCTAAGACTTCCATTATAGATAGAGTCATAAAGAGGTAACATATAGTGATGCCAAGGGGTTAGAGAGCCTTGCAACCCTCCAGCTTCTTTGCTGTGCTTTTGGAGAAACTACTCATGTTATTGTGGAAAACTCTTTAGCTAGCCTCAGCTGAGGAAAGTCTCATCACAAACTCTCAGCACGCTGATAAGGGGGTATGAAAAAGGAGCAGCAGTTGCATAAGTGAATAAAATAGAATATGGAATAAACCAGTATGATTTCAAAAGTCTCTTGTATTTGTTCCTTTTCCTGCATTTCTGTGGTCTACAGCCGAGACCCACCACCTGCTCATATAGTGATTCCTTCACATGTGTTTGGACTAGCATTCAAAGCGATCTCAGAGCTTGTAAATGCAAACCGAACAATAAAATTTTCAGACTGTGCTACAAGAGTGAACTGAAATTCAGGCAGTAAAGCTGAACTCAGGTTAGGATTCAAATAAATTACCAGAGAAATTTGCCAATTACTCCACTTTTGAGTGAAAACTAGTACCAACAACTTCTTTTTTTTTCCCCTTAAAGCAGAACAAAAATCAAATATTTCTTAACCTTGCTTAACATCTGTCTAGTAAAGCTGAATTTATAAAGCATGTATGATAGGTATGTTTGGATGCATACCAGTAACTGTTCCGTAACTAGAATATGTCTCTAGGTTTTATACTGGTTGCATAGAAAGAGATACTACCTTCTGCTATGAAGTTATGAAATTCTTGAGGATTTCCAGTGCCAGCTCCAGAAAATCCAGAAGTATTCAGCATGGGCAGACCTATGGGATACAGTTGGCATTAATTCCTGTAATAGTCTATGAAATCACGGTGCAGGAATACATTAAAAAAGGGCGAACATTTTGTCCTATTTCCGGCTTTCACTGGCACTTCAAGCACCAAGGAGCTACCAATTATTTTAATTATTTTCTCTCTGCTAACAATAGTGCTTGACTTCCTAATTTTTTGAAGATCTTTTTCTGGCAGACAGATAATTTTTAAATGTACATAGCAATCCGGGACAGATTCTGGTGGTTTTATTCACACCAAGTAGTTAACTGCTCTAGAAGTAGTTCTGCTAATTATCACAGAGAAAGGCTATTAGCAGCTGCAGGAGGCATTTCAGGCCCCCTCTCTCCATTACCAAGGCAGATGGTAGATCTTCCTTCAATGCAGAGAAGACTGTACAAAAATTTAGTGTTTAAGAAATATCTTTAATGAAGGACATATTTTAAGTTCGTCACCTATTAGAAAAAAATTTTGAGCAAGATATTGCTGCCAGGAACAAGAATGAGGCTTACAAGAACAGCTCAGGTGTGAGGAAACAAAAGTAATCAGTGGGTTTCAATCTTTGTTGCTGCTGACATAGTGGCTATTAACTAGTATATTTAGGTAAATAAGAAATCAAATACTGGTTTCCTCTGTAATCCCTATGTTTATTTGGTGTGTATATCAGAAAACCAAGCTTCTGGAGTGCACTGCCTGGCGTGTGAATGCTGTGGGTCTTGTGAGGGACGGGATTCTTTGCTCTGAGGTTTCTCTATGGAACTTGAAGGAAGCTCCTCTTGTTATCACTATTAGAGTCCATGTTTTTCTATACACATAGACATACACATGAAATAATATAATGAACAATAAAAGTTAAAGCTACAGGCTATGCCTCTGTATCTTTATGTAAAAACAAGAACATTAAAGTCCACGTGCAGCAAAATCATCTTCAAACACTATCAGCCTTGGGCAATGATACCAAATATCTTCCATATTACTGTCATCTGCTACACACCGTTAAACCAAGAATATTTGTCTAAGGTGACTGGGATTATTATGTTCTTTGTCATCAAGGAAACAGCTAGAAAGTCCAAGCCTGCTTCTCCTTAAGAGAAGAAGAAACACAGAATATTAGTAAAAGGCGAGAGGTTGAGAGGTATTAATAGAGAATGATGAAAGCCAGAAGAAATTCAGGATGAAGACAGGAACAGAAATCTGTTATTTTAATTGCTAAAGTATCCATGATAAAATAGGCATATCACATGCACATATGCGTGCTGCGGAGATAAAATAATTGCATTACACAGAGGCAAGGAAAAGAATAAATGGCCATTTAAGTCTGCAGCACAGGAGAATCACATGTATACATAAAATGATCCATGTATAATTTAGTTTACAATGATGTTGATGACTTAGTAGCTGTATACAAAAATTGTAGGCTTGCACTACTACAGAAGTTTCATGGGACAACATCAACCTTTAGAACAAACTAAACTGTTTCAGACTGAGGCCAATAAACCATGCTGAGTGACACCAGGAGATGTGACAGATATCACATTTATCTGGTCTTTCTAAGCAAAGCGTAGCTGGGTGAGAAGTGCGTGTTTTAAATTCAGTTTCTTGGCATCTCTTCCTGAGGTGAACGAGAAACACATCATTATTGCCATTTCACTTCGGCCCATATTGACTCCATCCATCATCCTGCTCTTACCTGGGGGCCCTCCCTGAGACACAGAGCCACCATCTGTGTAGCCAGTGGGAAACAGATGAGACATGCAAGAAACATCTAGGCTGATGAATATAACAGGTTAGGCATCATTCCTTGGCTTTGAGACTTACTAGACCGGCACAATTTGTTTAAACATAGACCAATTACCCCCTTCCCAAACAGGGTGACAACAACCAAAGTGCCATCCAGAATGGACTAATATAGACCATACTTATGGATTGACTGTCCACAGCACTGCTGGTTGGCATGGTCTGAACATATACCAGCCTATGTTCATATTAACGTTTAAGCAGTAAAATTGGGTGATCTTACCTCTTATAAATCTGTATAGAAACAGCTATAGAGGATATCTCAAATCTTTGTCTTTCAAGGTGCCTTTGTTTCACATTTTCAGTTACAGCTCTGATATATTTCTTGGAATTTTTAGAATTGTTGCATGTGTCTCTCTAAACAGTTGGAATTCATGTCATTGTAGGGAATTCTAGCAAGATAGAAAAGATAAAACAGGTCTTAACACCTTATGAACCAGCCTGAAAACCATTCTTTAATAAGCCTCTTATTTTTAAGTCAGGTAATTTCTGTGTATATGAAGGATCTATACATACCCACATATAGATACATCACAATAACAATAGATGGACAATTGGCTGAAGGGTCAGGCTCAGACAGTTGTGGTAAATGGGGTAATATTTGGTTGGTGGCCCATCATTAGGGGTGTTCCCCAGGGCTCGGTTTTAGGACCAGTTTTCTTCAATGTTTTTATCAGTGACCTGGACAGAGGAGTTGAAAGCACACTAAGTTTGTCACCAGTACAAATTAGGAGAAGCCATTGATCTCCTTTAAGGTTAGAGATAGATTAGAGTCCTGGGCAACCACCAGCTACGTGTAATTTCATAAGTGCTTGACTCTGTATCTGGGATGGTGGAATCCTGATTGCAAGTATAGACTGAGACACAAACATGTGGATTGCAGGTCTAGGAATTTTGGTTGATGGCAAACTCTAAACGAGTCAACAAAGTATTGTGGTGGCCAAAAGGGCCAACCATATGGTGGGATGCATTAAGCACAGTGCAGCTAACCAGTCAAAAGAAGTCATTGTCCCATTGATGCCTTTTTCCGGTGGTAAAAAAATTGAGGCAGACACAGCAGTAGCAGGGAAAGGGTATTTACCTTGGTTTTACTAGGATCCTTGGAGCAAAGCCCGTTACAGATGGAAATACAGGGGCAAGCACCCGGGCCTCTCCATGGATCCAAGCGTGACGGGCTCAGAGCATGGGTCCACACAGGTGCAGGAACAGGCTAAGCCCCCAAACATCCCCCAGTGTACATTTTTATGGACTTCACAAATTAGTATATCAATCTAAAATCCCCAATAAGAAATATGATAGATTAAGTAACAGACTTCCTAGTCAGCCCCCCCCTCAAGGAAATTCCTGTCTAGTTTGCAAAATGCATTCCAGAGAAAGAGGCCTATCAAGGTTGGAGCCTGCAGCTCTGAGATAGTGTAGAGCTGTTGACGTCTCACTGGATATGTTTCATCTTCTTGCTTGGTAGGACCCCCAAACTAAGCTACATATCAGACTACAAGAATTATAGGTATGTGGGACTAGGGTACAAGGGATATGTGTAAAGGATACAAGAAATATGTGTGAAGGGTATAAGGAAGGCAAAGGGGTTTAAAATGTATTAAGAGTATTTAAAAAAGGATTTAAAAGGTATAAAAGAAAAAGACCTAAAAAACCATCAGGCATCACCATAAATATACAGTATTGGTGCAGCCTCACTTTGAGTACCATGTGCAGTTTTAGGCTCCAAAGTATAAGGAAAAGATATAAAAATACTAGAATCTGATGGAGGGCAACAAAGGTTGTGAAGAGACTACTGGGAGTGAGTCAGGAGGAGTGTCTTAGGAGACCAGATTTGTTCAATTTAGACTGGAGGGGGCTGTCTGAGGAGTGACTCCGTTGCTGTCTACAGCTTTCCCACAAGGGGAGTGTAAGGAGTTAAAGAACAGAGTTGCCTGACCCAAACACTGTCAAGGCCACAGAAAGAGCTTGCCATAAGACAAGCCACCGCAGCTTGATATAAGGGCAGAAGGGAGGAATTTGCCACAGAAACACATTGATTCCAGGCCTGACAGAGGCAAGGTCTGGTTGGTACATCCTGGTTAGTGCAGCCAGACAAAAATTCCAGNGTCTACAGCTTTCCCACAAGGGGAGTGTAAGGAGTTAAAGAACAGAGTTGCCTGACCCAAACACTGTCAAGGCCACAGAAAGAGCTTGCCATAAGACAAGCCACCGCAGCTTGATATAAGGGCAGAAGGGAGGAATTTGCCACAGAAACACATTGATTCCAGGCCTGACAGAGGCAAGGTCTGGTTGGTACATCCTGGTTAGTGCAGCCAGACAAAAATTCCAGCTGTGACAAACTGTGGGAAAGGAACCAACTACTCATACACATATCAGCAGTCAAAAAAAAAGATCAATTTATGGGCCAGACCTCCTATGTGACCACCAACAACCACCAAAGTACGCCCAGACTCATTTCTGGGACTTCCACCAGAGGACTGTGCATGATGCAAGTGTTAAAACTCCACCCCTCAAGAGGGACTAGTTCTTGTTGGATATTATGTAAAAGTTCTTCAGTGTGAGGGTGGTCAAGCACTGCAACAAGCTCCCCAGCAAACTGGCCATGGCATTAAGTCTAGTAATGTTCAAGAAGGATTTGAACAACACACTTAGATATATGGTTTAATTTTCAGGTTGTTTTGTGCAGAGTCAGGAGTTCGACTCAATGGTCCTTGTGGGACCCTTCCAACTCAGAATATTCTATAACTCTATGATTTTATTATGTATGGTTCTAGTTCAGGATATTGTAGTCTATCAATTTTAAATAATCTCATTTTCATTTACATAAAGCTAAATTGTAATATTACCTGTACTTGGACTTGAATTAGTGTTCTAAAGTCAAAGTAGTTGATAAATACTTTTTAAAGAAAATATGTTAAATTGACCCATCACCTTTTATTTCTTCAATGGTTATTAAGAACCCTTCTTTCTCCAACTCAAAGACAAATTATTGTGATTTTCATCTGCCTTGAATAGTTGTGGTACAGGTGGATTTTTCTTTATCAAATCTATTTTTTTCCCCAATTTTCAAAGAAAACTACCAAACTTTCACATTTAGGCAGCATCAGATGAGAGCTGAGGAAAGATTAGAGGTGTTTACTTTTCTGAAGGCTTTTACTGGGATGTCATTGAACAGTAACATACAAGGCACAGTTTCCCTGGGCAACCCATAGAAAATTGTAATGCACAAACCCTAGACTTGTAATCCAAAGTTTTCAAGAATGCAGTTCAGAAATACAAACAAAGGAACAATTTCAAAATGACATTTGAGAAAAAAATAGAAGCAGAAATGTCTTACTGATCTGTAGAACTTGATGAGAAAGATTTACTCCTGTGGTTTGGCATTTTTCATCATGTGTCTATTGTTGGGCAGGAACCAGGAGTAGTTCTTTCATTGTTTCTTTGGAGGTTTCAAACACATAATGTAGTATGCCTTTAGCTGATCTGGTTCTGCTTGCTTTACACTGATAATGCGTGAAAAATCAAACCGTCCCTCTACCAGCATGTCAGTCTCATACTCAGATCCCATTCACTGTGTTACTCCTGCTGGAGTATGTTGTTCCTCATCCACACGCTGCTATGCACTCCTTTATTCCTGTCAGTCCCATCCCTTTATTTGACAGCCCTCACATCCACTGTCATTTATTTGACATCCCTATGTCTCTTTCTGTGTCTCCTGTGTCCTCCTTTCTTATTCCTCTTTTTTGGTATGTTTTCTCTTCCTCCTTTTACTTGCCATCTCTCTCTTCTCAAACAACTTTTAGAAAGGAATGTGGTTAATACATGTCTGTCCTTAAACAAGGAGAGGTTGAGAGGTGGTGATCTGTCCTCCAAGCTCATTCCCTCAGAAGGACAGTGCTGGACATGGATCTGGTCAATAAAATCTCTCTTGGAGGCTACTCATTACACCTAGACTTCCACACTGCCTTCTGGATTTTGCTGTGGTCCCTTCTTGGCAATAATCAGCTCAACAGGCTTGACATGCTTGAGAAGCAAACCCATGCACAATTTATGACGTTCAACAAGGCAAAGCACAAGGTTCTGCACCTGGGCTGGGGCAACCCCAGATATTGATACAGGCTAAGGGTTGAAGCGATGGAGAGCAGCTCTGCCAAGAAGGATGTGGGGACCATGTCCTGGGCTGCATCCAAAGCAGCGTGGTCAGCATGGCAAGCAAGGGGATTCTGTTCCTCTACTCAGCCCTCATGAGACTCTGGAGCTCTGTGTCCAGCTCTGGGGTCATCAGAATGACATGGACCTGTCAGAGTGAGCCCAGAGGAGAATCACAAAAATGGTCAGAGGCTGGAATACCGCTCTTATAAACAAAGGCTCTCAGGAGATTTTATTTCAGCCTTTCAAAAGTTAAAGGGATCCTATAAGAAAGATGTAAATAAACTTTTTTACTAAAACGTGCAGTGGCTATGCTGATGCATGATTTTCTAGATTTAGATACCAGAGATATTTCAGGATGTCCTTGTGCTGCTGTGACACATCTGGGGCTTGGGCAAGACTCCTTTAAGAATGAAGAAGATAGAAACAAATGAATGGAAGACACTGATTTACCACACAGAAAATAGAGTATTATGCAGCAGATTCATTAATACAGCCTTTGGTATAGCTACCAATATTTATAAATATCTTACTTTATACTTGTAAACCTGTAGGAGTGTTTGCAGAATAAAACAGAAGCACCTCATGCATTTCTGAAACACAACTTTGCTTTCTCTTTGGATAAAATAAAACCGAAAAGAAAACCAGCCAGTTTTATCATTATTCTGTCTTTACTTCTTTCACAAGATGATAGCCAAAGAAATGAATTCAGTTTTGGAACCCTGGAAGAACAGAATAGGTTGTAGTTTATATAAGCAATTCTCTAAATGAGCAATTTCTTAACCTCAGAATAAGAATGTGATGACATCAAATCTGAAGCTTCTATTTAAAAAATGAGGGTTCAGTACAAGGTCCTTTGTCTTTCATTTATTTGAGGAAGAGTATATGGAACTGAGTGATATTTTAGAAGAAAAAATTGATAAGAAACTGTTTTTGAAATCTTTTTGAGTATAGCAATCTGTAGACCTTTAGAAAACAGATGAAAATCACTGCTGTACAGCAATTCGTAGTTAAAATTATTTTTTTGATACGTTAAAGTAAGTGTTAAATCACAGGCTGGTTGACATGTCACTAAAAAAATTTGCACTCTGGATTGTTTGCAGCAGAAAAAGGTAATAGTGGCTTCTTGCTTTTGACACCTGTGAACTTGAGGCAGAAAGGAGTGGATATGTTTCCAGGAATTGGTAGGCAAAGAATTTTCTCTCTACAGTAGGATTTTTTTGAGGGAAAGCATTCAAAGTCTGCTTATATCTTTTGTCTCTCTTCTCTCCCTCTCTCTCTCTTATATTTACTGTCAGATAAAACCCATACTATTGACTGGCATGTGGTCTTGTTTGCACTTTAATTCGGGCAGAGGTATTTCTAAGAACCTTAATAATCAGATCATAACACACTGTCATGGTTTGAGCCTGGCCAAATGCCAGGTACCCCCAAATTAACACACCCACACCCAGGGCTCATGAGTTGAGATAAGGAAACTCGGGAGAAGATGCACTCAAATAGGCAGAACAGGACTAACTTAGGTTGCAAAGTGATCTAATTTATTACTAACAGAGTCAGAGGAGTCAATGAGAAGTAAAATAAACCCTTCAAGGCCACCATTTCTCCATTCACCCCCCTCCCTCCTTCCCAGCGGGTGCACAAGGGAACAAGGGATGGGGGGCGGATTAGGTCAGTTCATCACCCAGATCTTCTTCCCCTGCCCAGGGAGAGATTCTTTTCCTCTGCGTAGCCATGGGTCTCACTGTCGGCAGCCCGCCCGACACTGCTGCAGTGACACTGGTCCCCACACAGGCAAGCAGTCTCCCCAAAACTGCTACGGCGTGGGGTCCATCTTCCATGGGGTACAGACCTCTGAGCCGGGCCGTTTCCATCTCGGAAGTAAGGCCTCTCCACTAGGACTCCCTCTAGAACACGACCACTTTCAGGGTATCCACTCACTTCGGCATAGGCGAGTAGATCCCCATGGGCTGCAGGGGCACCCCCTGCTTCACCATGGCCTCACCACGGCCTGCAGAGGCTGCAGAGCTCCGGCGCCTGGAGCTCCCCCTCCCCCTCCTTCCCCACTGACCTTGGTCTCTCCATGTTGTTTTCCCTCACATACTCTCCCCTACTCCTCCTCCTCCTCTGGCTAAGGAAAAGTGCGTGCACCCATTGTTTTGATTTCTTCTTAAATATGTTTTTCACAGAGGCGTAACCAACATCTCTAATTGGCCCAGGCTTGGCCAGCAGCATGTCCATCACCTCAGAGCTGGACATGGTGAAGGCTTCGAGAAGCTTCACAGAGGAGCCGTCTTTGTGGGCCCCCGCCACTAGAAAAACCTGGGCCAAGCTAAACCACGACACACACACATGACATGTGTGTGGTATCATAACACATGGGTGATTTGTGCACAGATTAGTGTTCAGTCAATTCTTGTCTCTTATTTTCAGCTGTGAGGGTTCAGGATTCATGGCAACTGTAGGCTGCATTACATTTTGCAAAAGCACAAATGTTTTACTTGTGTGAGCACTGCAGCACAGATAATGAAACACTGCACCCTCCTCTGTTGCCCTCATTCCTGCACTGGTGGTGACAGCCTTTGACCAGTCTTGCCAACAAAATGCTTGTGAGCAAGGGACTGAGGGGATGTCACGCTGCCTCCACCATCCTTCCTCTGTTTACTGTTCTCACACAGCTTCTCCCAGCAACTGAGGCGCAGGGAGAGAGGAAAATGGGGAGTGGGACAGGCACACATCTGGCAAAGTCATGAGTTTTTAATGAGTGGATTGTGAGGGCTTTTAAGGCTCTTTTAAGGGCACTTCTTATATGATCTATGTGATTGATTGTCCTCATAAGTAATGCAACAGTAACACTTTTGACCAAGATATTTTCATCTTTCTGAAACATTATTACTGGGATTGACAGAATTTCCAAAATTAATCAAAATCTTAAAGTTCTGTAAATGGATGTCATGTATAGCCTTGTCTACCTTAGAAATGAGATGGTTTCAACTGGTCCCCTTGGACCAGATATAGGGTATCATTTTGTATTTTAGTGTGACTGTTCTCAGCAGGTTTTTAAGGTTGTTATGGCTAACGTTTTTCCCTCTTTTCAAATTACTAGCAAGGGAGTAATTAATCAGACATTGACATCTACTTTGTAGACATTTACATGCCATGTTAATCCTAAGTCACCTTTTCTTTGATGCACCTATAAGTGATGTCCTTGGGATCACTACTCACATGAGCAAGACCTAACAGAGTCAAACACAGAATTAGGCACTAAAGACAATATTTTCCAAAGGTATAAATCATCACCATTGCAATGACATTGATGGGACAATACCACAGCTTCAAACTGCAGTAACAACAATTTGAGTAATGCAGCAAGTATTAAGCACATCATGGGAAAGATTAATGAAAAAATGTTTATGTCTCCCTTGTATCTACTAAAACAGATTTCAAATTAAGTCAATAATTTTATAACACACATGTTTTGCCTACAAGGAGAGAAAATTAGAGTAGAAATGCTCACATATAGCTGTCACAGAATACCTTTGACTAAATCTGTCAATTAGAGTTTTGTAATTCATGGGTGGCTTGTGACTTCAGCTACCAGTAAGTCATCCACACCCCAGTTTTGTGTGCAAGCGTGTATGCGTTTATTGTAGATAAACATCGTCACAGAACTGAGTATGTGACACAGGATTTATTGATTCCTGTTGAAGCAGCAGTTGGAAGTTGGGTGGGATACCCTTGGGCATCTCAAATAGAACTAGATGCTTATAATTAGGCAAATTAAACTTCCCCTGTGGATGTTTATTTAGAAAAATATGCAAGTTAAAGAGTTTTGGAGCTCTGCTTTACTCCTTATCCCTCTTAAACTCTCAGTATAATCCTCTGCCCTTTCCACTCACTAAAGGATGACCTAGATGTGAGTGGTCTACTGCTTCAGATGTCTCTTTTCTCCCTGCCTGGCCCCCAGCAGCCATTCTTCACTGGAAAAAGTTTCCCCCACCCCTGTATTGTATCCTCCAGTCTTGTGCAGATGTAGAGCATTTGAAATGGCTCTAGACAGTTATGGAAAATGTCCCCACTATTATTACCCTTTTTCTGGAGGTGAAGCCTGCAAGTCTTAGACAAGGCACTGAAATTCTCCAGCCTTGCGTAACGCTTGTCAGGAATATAATGATTGCATTGTGAAAGCTGTTGAGATTGCAGAGATCTTTCACTTTGCTTTCTAAGATGTAAAGGGGAAACACATTTTCCTTCAAGTGCCCAGTACCACACCAAGAACCTCAGGCAAGTGCCTACATCGTAACTCCTCTGACTACCATGGACCAGATGTAGAGGATAACCAGTTCCTGTGGCATGACTTATTTCTGTTAACAAAGCATTAAATATCAGTTGTACTATAAAATAAACCTGACTCAATTTGTCTTTCTCGTGCAATGATTATGTACAGGTTTTTCATGTGAAACAATTCCAGGAGTAGAGACCTTTAGGCAGACTGCAATGCAGATGCCAGAGCTTTCAGATTTGATCCGCAAAAAAAGAAGCTTGAGTTTCTAGTTAAAGTCAAGAATAGGACTTGAACCACAGGGTCCCCAGCAACTGAGGCGCACCCTCTGCATCTGCAAAGTAAGAGAACACTGCTTACTTTAAGAGAAAAGAGAAATTTTGTCTCTGACACGAGCATTGGAAGTTGACCAACACTTCATGTTGAAAATGAGACAGAAAAATACTTCCTGGAATGCTTGATTCCATTCAAACATCTACATAACTTTTCTGGAAAAGGACTAAGCACTTTAATCTTGTGTATCAAATGACATGATGAACCTGGAAATTAACCTTGTTTACTGTACTGTTTTCTGCTCCCTCTGGCAGCAATGATAAGGATAACCAGCAAAGAGAATCTAACAGGGCTAAAAAAGGGGATTCTGAAATCGTAAAAATTCAGACCAGTCAGATTTTCACGGGGAAGCCTTGCCTGTAAAGTGTTTGTATCTTTCAGAGATGTCACCAGACTAGCCAACACTTTGTTTGTCTGTTTGATTTTATTATGGTTCTTTCAAAGCAAAATCAAAGCATTGATGTGGCCTTATATTCTAGTTATATAAGGGCTTTTACTGACCAACACACAAACAGTAATGAAATTACTTTATCTTTATTCTTACAAGTTTACATATTCCCTACTACCATACAAAACTTTTTCTATCAGCAGTCTTAAATTATCAAAGAGTTGTTATTGAAAACAACTGTTATTGAAGAAAACTGTTATTTGGAAAGTAGTGCATAACTAGTAAAACACATGAAGTCAGAAGATAAAAAAGTGTGTAAAATTTAGACCTATGTTTCATTTACAAGTCTCCTTTAGCTGCATGCCTGCGACCAGCCACCCCTAGATAATTATCTTGCAGCCATATTTCCATATCTTACATAACTGTTGTTTGTTTTCTCTTTGCTTTGGAAGGAACATGTCAGAACAATATCGGCAAATTGACAGGAACAGCGATAGCACACTTAATCACATTTGTAAATCTCAGATGAAAGACCAAAGGAAATGAACAAGTAAAATCATTTGCTCTACAGTGGCAGCCTGATTTTACAAGAGAAATAGCACAGACTAGACACAAAATAATGTCAAAAGCACAAACTAATGCAAATACACAAATTCCTGAGAAATAATCATTTGCAGTCCTGATAAGCACAAGTGTTTTCATAATAGCAGCCGGTAAAACAATCTGAGACAGAAATATAATTTAAAATTTATACTTTCCTTTGAACATTACAGCTCAAAGCATAAAAGCTGTGTATCTCTGTGCCTGTTCTGTTTTGATATGACATCCAGCTGGGCTAAGCTTTCTCTGAGTGAGCTGTCCTTATAATCCACTCAAATCAGTACAGTCATAAAACAAATGAGGATTATCAGCATCTACTACAAAATTATGCAGCTTCTGTGGCTTCTAGATTATCTTTTTATTTGAAATACAAATTCTGTTGGTTAAGCAGTAACTGCAGGACCCTCAGTATTTGAAATTTAAGTATTTACAATTTAGTGATGTTGTGATGACCTAGCACTAAGCAGCTTCTATGTAGCTTATTTTTCATACACATTAAATCCATATACCTGAAAACATACATAAAAAAATAGCTTTATATGATAAAAATCCAATAGGAATTTTAAGACCTCTTCCCTGATTGGCTCGTAATTTACTTTTGCAGGTGATGAATACCTGCAACAAATATCATTTTAACTCACAAAACAGTCTGTGTGTGGCAGAACACTTGCTTTTACTAGAAAATTAAACTCTGGGAAAAAAAAAAAGAGATTAGTTTTAAAATATGCCTGCCCAAATATAAATATGCTTTTAATTTCCTTAACCATATGTCTGACAAATTAAAAAGATTTGACAGACCTGCTGAGTATTTTTTTTTCCTTGGTTTTTCCTGACTGATAGGGCACGTACTAAAATGAGCATGATATTCCCGGCAGCTCAGTTTTAATCTGAGCAGTTCAATAGATGATGTCTCTCAGGCACCCAGCTTTTTACCTGTTTAAGTCAGTAACACATTTTCATTAAAGGAGTTAGGAATATAATTGTGGCTAGGCAAGCACTAAAAACATTCCACCACTTTGCTGATATTGTTCTTTCTCGTTTCCATTACAGAAGGGCAACTGAGCGCACTTACAGATGTTTATATTTACATTTACTTTACATTACAGGTATCACATTTCCATTTTCTTCAGACTATTTCTATTTTTGGAAATATCCATTGATCAGCCACTCTCTTTAACCAGTATGTTCTGCCTGTGATAACTAGGTACCAGTTGTTGGCAAGATATACAATACAACCCCAGTCTGTTTTTGTCAAAAGAATGAGAAAGTAATGAGATGTGTCAATATGAAAGTGAATTGTATTTCACTGTCACACAGCTTTGTGGGTCAGGCCCTGATCTTCCTTTTGCCCATTCATTTGCCAGCCTGTTCTTTGGGTCCAATTTACTGATAACAGGACAATGGGAAGCACTGGATTGCACTCACTTTTAGGAGATTTTGTGAACTGCTCACAGCAAGAGGGGACATTATTTCAATAAAAATGAAATAGTACACCTCTGATTTCATACCACTTGATTGACATGCAATAACCTCTGCTTTCTATTATTGTGAGAAGATAAGAAATTAATGTTACAGAAATAGGTGCCCTGTGATAAAGAGAACTTCTTGTTATGCAGAATAAGCAAGAGCAACAATTCTTAAATGTCTTTTATTGTGTTTGTTTCAACTGATCAGAAATACCTCTACAGCTTTTGATAGCGATAACTGAGTCTGTGGACATGGTCCACAGGTCTCCCACTTAGCATGCACAGGCACAGTAAGCCTTCAGTTATGATTTGACTTATAAATAAGCACTTTTTTTCTCCTCTGTGATGTGATCATGTTTTCCACAGTTGCTATGCAGTAATTCAACCTGAGATTAAGCTCTGATCTGGGGGAAAAACAAGTAGTTCACACAGGAAGCTGGTGCCCATCTGAGGACACTAGCACAGTCAGCAGCTTTGGCCAGGTAGCCCACCCATGCAAAAGTAGAAATGCCAGGTCTGCACCTGTGTCCAAGCAGACTGGGCTTCACACACCGGTGCCTGCTTCATTTTAGAGCAGCATTTTGGTGTGACACTGCAGTGGGTATAAAACCCAGGATGGAAAGGTCTGTGCTAAAAGCAAGTTTCTCCAGATAAACTGGCCTGGCTTGCTGAGAGGTAGAACCTCCCAAAACAGCAAGCCTGACAACCACACCAAGCTGAAGGCAACCTGTCCACAACAGAGGGCTGAGAGCTAGCACAAGTCAGAGGGAAAAGCATCTCTGGAGTTCGTGACAAGCTCTGTTAGACTGTACAGAAAAGAGGTGCATGGGACTGTGTTTAAGGAGAAACAGAAGGAGCGTGAAGAAGAAAGCTTTCTTCAGAAAGCACTTGAGGAAACATCCATTTTAGCTCCTGTTCAGAATACTGTTTCTTGGACAAAGGACTGCAGAATTCCATACGGTAAAGGGCTCCTTTCCAGTCAGTGTTGCAGTCATTGGAACAGGTTTAAAATAACAGCTGCAGAATTGAGCTAAATCCCTCCCAGAGCACTTGGGAGTGAAGGAAATATGATATTCAGATTGCGTGTGTCTCACAGATCTACACCACAGGGGTTAAGGGATGATCTAGCTGTTAAGAGTGATCCAACCTATGAGGGTCATCCCAGAAAATCTATTATATTTTTGGTTAGTTTACTGCATTCTCCTCCCTATTATTTTGAAAAAAACCTCAGTTGCTGTTATTCTGTTTAATTACAACCTAATCTCTGGAATCATTATTTTAGATATGGTTCATGAACAAAAAACAAGGTTGATTCTTTTACACCTCTGGACTAAGAGAAGCTCCTGTAGAGTGCCCATTGAGTTTAATACCATGCAGAATTGTGCACTGCAAAGTCTTCTTAACCTCCACATGTTGTACAGGAAAGTTATTTTTATTCCTTCTAATTTAGCATCTGTTTCTGCGGTACAGCAGTCCCATGCAGAGCTTCATTTAAGTCTGGAGCTCTGTGTCAGTATTAAGGTCTCTGATAAAAGATTGCAATGAAAAATTGAGAAATGATTATACATCATATTAGTTTATGCAATACAGAAAAAAAGAAAAGATTTGAAGAATGTCTCTGTTGGAAATGAAAGATCAAAAATGCACCACTGAGTTTATTTTATTTTTTTTTTTTAAATTGGGTAGCAGACATTTGGCACATGAAACAACCTTATAACAAAGCTTCGATAAAACATTTTAGACCTCTGAAGCTAAAAAACATGTTCTTTTTAATGCTACTAAGAAGAAGCAAAATTCAAAGGCTAACAAGTTGTAATTGCTTTTTGAAAAGAAGGCTGCCTAAAGTGAAGGTTATTTTTGTCCATTTACACAATGTACTGCATTTCCTAGCTAAATTATAGAAAATTATATGCCACGGTTTTCTTTCTGCCTTTAACTAGCTTTATATGAGTCTTATCGTTCATCTCTAAAATTTTGTTGCATTGCACCAATTGTATTATGTTTACAAAACTATTCTTCCCAAACACTCCAGATTCCTAATAATTGGCTTTCTGCATGGACTAATGATAAGCATTTTCCTTGTTATTTTCTTTGGTGCAAAGCTCTTCAGGGAACCAACCATCTGTATTTACTTTGTCACTACTACGCACAACGCTGAATAAAGGTTGTGTTCTTGGATGTCCATCCTGGTAAAGCACAGATGAATTTATTATAACCAGCAGCATACAAAGAAGCAATGGTAAGAGTATTTCACTACTTTATAATAAAAAGTAAAATGGAAAGTAGGTAAAGTTCTTCTGATTTAATTCAAATAATTTTTCAGTTCCTTGGCAGTATATGGAAAAAAAAGAGAAATGTAGAGATTGTGTCAAGTTTTTTCTTATTCTTGAATAAAATCACATAACCCATAACATGCTTTAAAAATATTATATATTAAAAATTGACTGATTAATCTCCACTTAATTATAATGTCAATGTTTTGTAAAAGAGTAATGGATCCTTTATATTTAGAAACAACTGTATATAAATATGACCATTAGAAACTGTTTTCATTATGGGAAATATGAAATGTCTTTTTTTTTGGCATTTTTCCTTTGAACCCCAAATTTTAGGCTCTGGTATTTGAGCCCAAAATGGCACCATAGAAAAGTATGAGACAAATTCAGGAAAGGTAAACCCATTGTTGAATACTGAATGTTGTAGGTCCAAATGCAGTCTCTTGTTCAGGGAGCTGCCAAGTCAGAAGTAGCAGGAAATGAGCATAAATCAGGAGTGGAAACATAAACTTGTACCGATAGCCAATTCTGGCAATTACTGGACACAGCGTACTGATCCCCGTGTCACTTTGGTCTGACCCACTGTGTTAGTACTTATGTTTTTAGATATTTAGCTCCTTTTCTTTTTAAAACATAGCTTAAGTTTTCTTGGGAGTTGAAGCAGCTCTCTACCCATTGGTGGGCACTCTGAATGGGAACTTTATACTCAAAGTAAGATATTTTCTGTGTTATTGCTTGCCAACAGCCATAATGCTTTCCAAATCAAGTTGAGCAATTTTATTGCTGTTCCAGCATCTATATGCTTGGAATAAACACGAAGTACAGGGCGCATTTCTGTGTCCTTGGGCTTGTTTGCTACTTTGTAGCAAAAGTCAAAATTGTAGGAGACAAGGCAGTGTCTGTGTTATATGGCTGTGTTTGATGGACATGTGTGGCACAGGTTAGTGCCCCATCATCGGTATTAAACACACATACACACAGTCAGAGATGCTGGAATACTTACTGTCCCTGATGGGAATGAATGGACCTATACTCAGGGCTTCTTTTAGGATCACCTGAAATCTTATCCAGCGAGGCTGGGAGAAGCTCTGCAGCCCCAAGGTTTCTATCACATCTTGTCAGCCTGATCTGCTTTGCCAGGATTGCTCAGAGTTTCTAAGACTCCTAGGGAGAATGATAGAAGGAGGTTGAAGTGTCTTTGGCTGGTTCACGTCTTCCAGTTTTTTATTGCTGTCTCATCTGATCAGAAGAGTTTTTCTGGGAGGCTTTCACGGTATTGTGGCAAGGTTAGTGTGAGGGCAGCATCAGCCAGAAAAGTCCAAAGCTGAGAAGACAGAAGCCGTTCAAGAGGCTTAAGGGGAATCGCTGAAGGACACGGCTGACTTACAACTCAGTCCTTTGTCGAGGCTCTTTTCATCAGCATTCACAGCTTGCGTGTCAGGCTGACAGCTACCACACTAACAAATAATATAAATGAATGTATTGGCTTTTCATGTACTGCTGTCTGGCCAATTCTCTTGTGCTTACTTCTGCCCAACTTAACCCTAATTTTAATGAGCTTTTCTTACCTCTAGACCAAATTATTTTAACTCATATTACACTGCATACAGCTAAGACTCAAAATCACTCAAAAACATTCAGTCTTCCACAACACATTTGACACAGCCTCAGCATCACATGAGCAGCCTAAAGCCTGTAATCTGCTTCTTGCTCCATCTTCAGCACTGCAAATTAAGAGCTTAAGTTGAAAGCCTGTTGACTTTCCAGTGTTGCCATTTTTTATGCTCTGAAGGCTCCTGAACTCTATAGCCTCACTTCATACTCTGCCTTTACTCCTGAGTCATATAAAGAAATCACATACTTTTAGTATATCTGACTACATTAATCACAGAATCACAGCATCACAAAATGGCTGGGGCTGGAAAGAGCCTCTAGAGGGCATCTTGTCCAAACCCCCTACTCAAGGGGGGCTACCTAGAGACAGTAGCCCAGGATCACGTACCAAACAGCTTTTGAATATCAATCAAAAAAGGCTGGAGACTCCACAATCTCCCTGGACAACCTTTTCTGGTGCTTGGCCACTGTCACAGTAAAAGAACAAAAGTGTGTCCTGATATTCAGAAGGAACTGCCTGTGTTCCAGTTTGTGCCCATGGCCTCTGGTGCTGGCACTGAGCACTGCTGAAAGGAGCCTTGTTCTGGTTTCTTTTCAAGTTCCTTTCCAGTGTTTATATACATCAATAAGATCCCCTCTGAGCCTCCTCTTCTCAAGAATGAACAGCCTCAGGTCTCACAGCTCTCAGTCTTTCCATCAGAGAAGAGATACTCCAGCCCCTTGTTCACCTCCATGGCCCCTCATTGGGTTTTCCCCAGTATGTCTGTGTCTCTCTTGTACTGGGTTGTCCAGAATGGGGCAATAGAAAGGTGACATTTAACATATTTAACATGAACATCAAAAATTATCATGGTATGAAATTACTATTTTTAACAAGCAAATCCAAATTAAAAAATCATTGCATAATTTGTTATTAATAAGTATATTTTATTTTACTGATGGGTAATTTTTCAAGTACTTACAGCTACGGACATATCTGGTTTAGTTTGAGTAACAAAACAGTCCAGAGGCCCAGAATTTGCCCCTTTGCTAGAAAGTAAGTTTGAACCTTCAGACGTCAAGAACGGAGAAATAAAAAATATAAGGGGTAATTTGAGCATCAGAAAGGGAGACATTGATTCTTAAACTCTGCTCCCACTGAGAAAATAGAGCTTTGGCTTTAGTTTTGTATTTGACTCCAGATAGATTTAATTTTTTCAAGGAATTACGATAATAATAATAGGAGGTTATTAAAAAAAGAGATCTCATCTTTTAGAAGAATCAATTTGACTAATAAATAAAACTTTTCTTTTGCAAAGGATGACTTTACTGTTCAAGGAGAGTTCAAGTCAGATCTTTCAGTGTATGTGCTGTTTCCAATAACTGGCATAGAGCAGCAAGCATAAACTTGCTATTTTAAGGATATATATATAATGTTTCATTTACAATGAACTTGCAGGCTTAATAGGGGAAATGATATACAAAACCTGGGTGTGCAACAAAGCTATCTCTAATCTGAGGATAGCAGGAAGGCATCAGAGAGCAATTCTCACTTGGAATCCATTCAAACTGAACTGCTGAATCCTTTCATCCAATCCAGAAGAAACTCAATTACAAGAAGTGACGTTATGCAATATAATAAAAGTAGTGTCAGCTCCAAATCTGTGAAAGCGTGTTGACACGGGGAATGAGTCAAACTGATGGGGCCATATGGTGAGAAGGAGTGTGTGAACGAGCCTCCTTGTCTTCCAACCAGAGAAGTTTGTAGCAGCATTCTTGACTGCAAATACATCTCATACCCTTTAAATCCATCTGCTGAAGTGCTGTGCAGACAGTATGAATGATGGTGAGCATATCAAGGTGTTCTCGGGAGGGAGGTTGTGAACGGAGCTCTGACACGCCTGGGTGTAGCCCAAGCTTGCTGACACTGACCAGGACGTTCACTTGTACTGCCACAAGGAGCTCTCACACAAATTGTCATAAATAAAATGAGTCATTACACAGGAGTTCATTGTCCCACAATGGAAGTTTAGAGCAATTTACTCTGTGATGAAATACATTGCAAAATAAAAGACTTTAGATGCCACCAGCTTTAAAGCACCCATGCTGAAAAGGCCACTTATTCACAGAAGACTAGATAGTTGGTAATTTTGAACCCAATTACAATCTTTCTATAGCCTTCAACTGGTCTTAATTAAGCTTAAGAGAAGAGGCAGGTCACCTAAAACACATTATTTTCCTCCAGTCAGATAAATGCTGATATAAAAAACTCTGGGTAGAAGTAGTTCATAATCTGCTCTGCTCTTAGTCCCACAGAGTTCTATTCATATTGGAATGAAAGAAGCCTACTAAGTAAACAGTGAATCCTATATTATAGGAAAGTTAAATGAAATCATTTTGCTGAGTTGATGGAGAAGGTTGAATTATTCTCTCTGTAAGAGGAAACCTGAGGGTTTGGTGGGAAAGGCAGGACAGAAAATCATAGGGAAGGGAAGGAGCCATTTTATTGAAAAAACCAAACCAAACCAAACCAACAGACAAAAACAGAGAGTAAAATCATGTCAATTAAATACAAGTAAGGAAGAACTAGACATTTGAATTTTTTCCCTAATGGTGCAAACACTAGTGCTCCTGAGCAGTCTTCCAGAGAAAAATAATGAGAAAAGCTGGGTAACGTAAGGGTGGAGTCTGTGTCCAACATTACAGGAAGCTGTTGCCCATGAGAAAAAAGATGGTTGAATATGATAACTTGCAAGGTGCTATTTTGTGTGCTTGACTAGTTAAGAAACTAGTTAAGGACATGGAGTGCAACACTAATCCATCATTTTTCTGACTGCTACATGATTAGCATACTCCCAGGCATTATTTTAACCTGAACCCAGCAGCACTTTCCTGGACAGGAGAATGGTTTGGGAAATTGCACATGCCATAAATTGCTCTCAGCAGGCAGTATGAGACCATATTGCCAAGGGAAGTGAGAGAAAGGAAACATTTAGTCATGGGCAAATTTAACAGTGGCATTTCTCAACAGTGCCATGGAATGGCCCCAGAATGTTTTAGGAGTGAAAACATGTACTTTAAGCTATTTTTTCCTTTCAAATTAACTAGTCATTGTGCCTAAAGAGGAGATTTTAAAGCAGGGAACTAGCCTTTGGAGGCTGGATACAGCCAACTACCATGGTGATATTGCAGCGAGATTTGCAACCTACCAGTTGGAAAGTAGTGACCAGTTTATGGTGCTAAACTGGTGTGCACAGTAGTGTGTTTAGAATTATTTGTGAAAGTGACTTTTTCCCCCTATTACTCATAAAATCCATTAATCAGTCACCACATTTCTCCTGAGGCATCCTCTGATTCCTAGGTGCAGGTTATCTAGCATAAGTTAGAAGCATTTTGGTCCTTTTCCAGGCTCCATTTAAATAAATTGGTAAATGTTTTATTCAGGAAAGCTCTTGTTAGCCCCTAAATTTACACAAACTATCCAATGCACATAGTAATGGACCAAAGATTTTCCTGCAGTGTAATTCCAATTAGCTGTTTTACAAGTAAGGTATCTAACTTTTATGGACAGATAAATCTCTTTATGCAATTAGTCTTGGGTTGGGATTTTGTTTTGTTCAATTAGTTTTTTACTTTTGTTTTTGTTTGTTTGTTTGTTGGGTTTTTTTTATTCTTTTACTGAGAAAAACCTTCAGTTGCTGTAGTTTTATTCTGGGAGGTAAAGAATAAGTTCACTGATAATGATACCATTTGCATAGTTTGCAGTGTTCTCTATTTTACAATTTGGGTTAAATATAATCTTTCTCATAGGTTAGAAGAATTTTAAACCATTTCGCCAAAGAAGAGATAACTACAAGAGGAATCAAATTCAATTGAATGCAGATCAAATTCAGAGCATAAGTTGCTTGGTACTTTGTCAAACTGTCCTGTAAAGGCTACAAATAGGGATATCCTTAATAAGGTTATGACTCGGCAAATGGTTTAATAGGGTTTTCTTTTTAAAGTGTTCGGTTTCAAAATTTTTTTAGTGTGAGTTGATACATTGCCTCAGAATACCGTCAGGAACCCAAATTTCATCTCTTTGGTTGGTCTCCTTAATGTCTCCTTAGCTTTTTTAATGTTGAAGCATAGAATGCTAAGCTATGGAGTCCTTCTAATTTATTTATTTAATTTGCAACTATCTGAAGTACTACTCGCTTCCTTATCTTCCTAGGCAATTCAGTATGGCCTTAATGGATACGTACCTTAAGTAAATCAGGTCTGGTGCCTGAATCAGAAAAAAAGGAACCATGCTTACTGATGCAGCGAGCCTAAAGTGAAAATTACAGCTCTCAAGTAGGTGATTCTGCAAAAATAGTGGAGCCTGCTCCTGGGTTTTTTAATGATCTGCAATGCACCAGAATGGCCCCTGGCATGTAGTTAAGCTACAGAAGGAACATTTTCCAAACACAGCTGCATTCATCCATCTTCATAATTTCTACTTCTTTGCACAGACTTTCTGTTCTTGAGGCCACTTGGCTGATTATATAAAAGTGCCACTAAGCTGGGTACCTGAAGCACCCATACCTGGGAAAGGGATTTCATACGCAGAGGTAATCCTGCATCACTAGCCATGCTGAACCAGCATTCCAAAGCATGTCTGTAACTGGTTTCTCATCTTTTCAAAAATCTTCTCATCTGTCATAATTGGTTTGAGACAAGAACTTGAGTTTTATTTACCAGTTGTGTAGTACTTAGTATGTCAGAGCCCTGGTCCACTGCTCCGATTCTTGTGTGCTGCCACCAAGCAAGCAACAGGGATTTGGGAACTGACCTCTGATTGCAGTTTTTCTTCAAACCATTCACAGAAATACCTATTTAACCCAACCACTGCTGTGTGCCTCCGAAGGTGTTGCTTGCCAACCTGCTAGCAAGACAATTAAATGTTATTCCACAATTTTCTTTGAGCTGGGATATTTTTCCTTCCTTTTTCTGAATACTGGGTAGAAACCCTCTTCATCTTCCTTGCATTTTGTCCAAAGCATTACTGGCATGTCCCTATTCTGATGTATTCCTTATCGTAGTCACCACATGATGAATTTTCACTGAGAAGGATGTTTTTATGTACAACTTGCAGTTTTTGTTCGACATTTTTAGCTCTTGTTGCTTCATTTGTGGAGCTTAAGTAACCTTATTATGGAATGGACTTTTCTGGGAGTATGTGACACTGATTGGAATCAGTGCTCTTTTCTCATCCTAATGCTCTTTTTTTAACCATCAACTTGTGACACCATTCCTACTCTAGTGCTTCCAGCAACACATGCTGTCACCACTTATTTTTGAGTGTGTGTCCAGGAATTGTAGTCTGTGCTAAAGGAATGGGATATTCCTTAAAATCTCTGTTCTCTTTATAGCCCTAATACCTTGCCTTTAGGCTGAGTCTGCAAGTCCAGTGATTGAATCAAGGTGGAATTCTAGATTGCTACATCACGTCCTTATACATAGAAGACTAAAGAAATCTGAGTACAATTCACAGATTTTATGTAAGCTATCTTGTTTGGCTTACAGCAGGTGTTTACCTGCTGGCCACTGTGTTTTACAGGTCTAGTGAATACCACAGGCTCATGCACATCTGAAGTGAAGTCTTCAACAGTAAAATCAAAGTGATATTGCACAGGGATGTAAACCTAGGTGTCCTTGTGTTTGAGAATTATCTGAGTTAAACCCTAGTAATGATTTAATATGCTTGACTGAAATGTTCAGAAATTTAGTCTCATGAGATGAGGCTGAACTGACTACAAAGACTTCAGATCATATTAGCTGCTTGAATTCCTGGCTGCACAGGTCCAATTTCAGCAGCGATTTTAGCTCTGTTCTTGCTCCAAAGCATCACTGCCTATTTAATAATGTAGCAGTGGTTGACCTTTTTCTTTCTCTTTCATTACCTAGTATCGCCCTTCATATGGCCTGAACAAGGTTGGTATGATGGTTTTATGTTGATTACAGCCTGCTTTTCACAGGAGGAATCCTACAAAGTTTGATTAAACCTGTGTATGAAAGGCCCCTAAATACCAGCAGAGTAGCATGGAGAAGCCCAGAATAAGAGTGAACCAGTCTTAAGTTATAATCATTATTAGCTGTACACAGAGAGCAAGCAATGCTAGCAATACTCTTTTCATCAGCCCTCTCCTCTTGTCCTATTGCACAATGGTTCTGTTCAGTTCAAACTGAGCAAAGTCCTTCGGGTCTCAGAGGGTACTGCTCACCTTGCTGTCTCCCTATTCCCCCTGACCCCTGGCCTGGCATGGGAGAGGCCCCATGTCCATGTCATTAGGACATGTGGTTCTGCTTCCACAGATCTGAACAAATTCATGATATCTCATCATATCTCATCGTATCCCTTGGCCAAAAGGAGTTTTGCAAGCTAGGCATTCATGTGTCTCTATCGTCTTACAGGTTTAATTAGGGAATGTGCAACAGAAAGCCTAACATCCACAGGGTG
>VZRN01006763.1:177759-198094 GCA_013397935.1 Dasyornis broadbenti | reverse complement strand
CCCCCCCCCCCCAAAAAAAGTTATCATTATCAGTTTTGCTGAGACAGGTTGTTAGTGATAATACTTTTCATGTCAGAGCTTAATATTTACAGGACTTGGCCAGGAGATAGGAAGCTTTTCCTCTGGATTCTCTGTGGTCTAAGGGAGATTGAACTTATGTGTCTCAAGAAAATGCCCTAAACCCAAGCTAGATTTGGAAAAAAAAAAATTATTAAGAAGATTTCATAACTCCTCATTCACCCAGGCTGGCGTACATCCTGTGAAGCAGGCTACATTGGGATGGGGAGAGAACATTAAACACTCAGTGAAAAGACTGTATGAATGGCATGCAAAGACATGGCTGGATTTGTGGCTCTACTCAGGGCTGAAGTTGCAGTTTGGGTGAAATACTCATTATGCAGAAGATGAAAGTAAGGACCAGCCATCTTATTTTATATCATAATGTTCCTTTTTGGATCTACCTCTAGTGATATGAAATAAGACAAGTGCAAAACCAAATCAGAAAGAAATTTAGAAATTAAAGATATTTCTGAATTTGTATTATAGCAGATTGGAGTCCCACTGTTCAATACTGTAGGCAGCTCTTAATTATTTCATGCCTTAGAGGACACAGTCATGAGCTGGCACTTCAGTGTACCCTATCACAAAACAGAAATCATTAGGACTGTCTGTCTTTTAAGAGATGGGAGAAAAAATTATGTCTGTCCCAAAGTTCACAGAATCTCAAACCTTTTGATAAAATGAGACAGACATTCATCTATTTCATCTGCCTTACATCTATTTCAATGAAAGTGGGGTTTATATGCTTCAACCTAGATACCTTGTGTCTTTTTTTTAATTAAAAGGGAGAAATATATACTTCTGTTAAATTTTTCATATAAGTTCTCACAAAGAAGATATATTATGCAGGTTCACCAAAGAGTTTGCACTGTCCATCACTCTAAGCACTTATAGCAAAAGTTTCAGGGAATAGAATAAAATTAACATTTCATTCTTTATAAATTACTAGGACAAGAAGTTTAGTTTGCATGCTCTGAATTAAGTTATAATAGAGCAGGCAATTCTAATTATCCTTCAATTTAAAGCAGATGACTGGAATTACAATTCCAGTTGCTTTACAACTACAATTGCTTTATGGAAGACATCTCAATCAAATCCATGATATTTTTATAGCTGGTTCTAAGGAATCAGTATCTTACACAGCAAACCTGTACATCAGTAAAAATCTTTGTCTTTCAATAATGAATCTTTGAAAATAAAACTAGAAAGAACAGCTGCTCCATTGAAAATTCTCAGGTCGAAGCAGTTCTCAGATCTGATGAATACCCGGCATCAATGAGGGTTCCATTTTAATAACCAGTGGCTTCTTAATATGTAAATGGATCAAGAACCCCTCAAGGATCAGTTTAAACAAAACACATCAGACAAAAGCAACATGTTCCGCTGGGAAAGGACACCAGATCAAAGAGATGGCACCATATCAAAGAGATGGCCTTCTGGCACCATGCTTTTTGATGGCATGATAGACGGCTATTGCAAAAGCAGTAAATGTTGGTAAGACATGTTAAAGGAAGATGAAACTAAAGAGTCACTCGGAGGCTGCTGAAGGACCCCAGCTAGCTAACCAAGCCTCTGTTCCTTGACCACCACCACTCCTCTCCCCCATTCCACATCCTCATATTTGCTCATAGAAATAGCACTTCTGTAATGCTTTCTTTTAGATTTGGATTTGGCCCCACTGCTGCCTCTTTTCTGGAATGTTTTACTGTTGTTCTTTGGCAGTTACAAGCATCCTAGAGAATAAAGTAAAGGAAAATTTATCCTTCTCATATGGAGCTAACTGCAGTAACTTTCTTATAATTTTGCTGTAAATAGCCATATTTTTTCTCGTTTTTCTTTTCTTTCTTTCTTTTTTTTTTTTTTGTTTTTTGTTTGGTTTTTATTTTGTTTTGTTTTGGTTTTGGGTTTGGGATTTTTTTGTTTTGTTTTTTTTTTTTTTCTTTTTTTTCAGTTGCAGTCTTTACGGCTTGCTTCTTTTTTTTAATTCATGCTACATATGCCAGGAAATTCCAGGTTGAATAATTCCCGAGTCACTTTTTTTTTTTTTTCAGTGTGGCAATGTGGCTGCACTTTTGCTCTATTATTAAATTCACTTTTGCGTGTGTTTTTACAGCCAAGGCCTCCTTCAATGCAGAAACACTTTAAGATCAGCAAACACTAAAGTAAAATAAAAGCAGAATTCTCTATTGTCTTTCTATTGGAAGCATTGTGCTTTGAGCTGAGCGGATACCTAGGAGCATAAAATACTGTTGGTTGCATTGGTTTGGTTGGATGAGTAAAAACTATACCATACAACATTAATTTTGTTCAGGGAATGATCTAAGTATTTATTTCCAAACAGAGTCCATGAAAATGTCCCAAGCCAGTTGACAGGAATACTCTGGAAAACACTAAGAAAGCCATGAACAAAAGAGAAACAAAATAAAATACCTCTTACATTCCCTATGCCCTCTGTCTTTGCCCTACCACACTAGCTGTAAACAAAGCCTTATATTTTGTTTTGCTGTCAGAAGCCTCTTGGTAGCTTGACTTGTAATTATTTTAGCTAGAGAATACTGATGCTATGGCCAAACAAAGTATAGATTTCTGAGTAACATGGGCATGGTGTACAGGCAATGTTCTGGATCAATAATTCCCAGGTTTTACAAGCCAAATTTCACACCAGCCAGAACAGATCCCACTGAGAGAGTGTACATCAGAAGAATTTATTGGTTTCAGTTGTGTCCGTATACTTGGCTCATACTTCATGGTTTGGGAACCTCTGCCTCAGATTAGGAAAATAACACCTGTTCATGTATTTTAATGATTTTTCTTCCCACTCCTCTTTTTAATAACAGTCCTTCTTATTACCATTATCTTAATTTTTGTAATTTAAAAACAGTAAAAACCTCTGGGACTTTTAATTGTATCAGTATGGAAATTTGACATTCTTTTTTTCTTAAGAATTTCAGAGGATTAGGCTGGGATTTTTTTCTATGAATTGAAATTATATGTCTATTTATTAGAAATTATGTTTATTTGTCTCATAAGGCTTTTTTCTTAAATTCTTATTGCCTAATTCTTGCTTATCGCATGATTTCAGAACACCCAGCAATTTCAAAAAACTCTTTTATCATTCTAAACTTGCGTGACTAATATAGGCATCTTAGATAAGGTAGTACTTTTATTTAGAAGCCTCTCTGAGTTGAGAAATCCTCACAAAGTACTTAAGTTTCCTTTACAATCCTTTTGGCAGACCCTTAGAAGGCAGTCTGGGCTATAAAAGATCAAAATGTAAGAATTCTTTAGCTGTGTCAGGTCCTGGCTGCCAAGTCTATTTTGAAACAAGTTCTTACAAGAAAAGTACGTCTGATTTCTTTTTTTTTCCCCTGAAGGTGTTGGTTAAGGCAGTTTTGTCTCTTCATGTCCCCACATCTCTTCTTTATCTTCCTTCTTTATGAACTATTCAACTATTCAACATTTATAAAAATATAGAAGGATATAAATAGGTGTGTGACAAATAGAGGCAAGCATGAGTCTTGGGTTCCTAACCCACAAAGAGTTCAGAGACAAGCTCCCAAAACCCAAGTGTTCTTCATGGTGTTAAGATTCATCATTATCACTAATTAGCTTTCTCAATTAAGAAATCAAATGCTTTATCCCACTAAAACTAATTCAAATCTCACTCTTCCAAACCTGTATAAGACTGGATAGTCCACAGTACAACAGAGAATTTAAGAATATAAATTCAAAATTAAACCCTCAAATGTCACAAAATACAATGATGAAATAATCCTATTTTAGAATCAAGCATAAGAGTTTTTACAAGTTTCAAAACTTTTGAGAACTATGAAATTGTCAGCACAAGTTACTTTATTTCTATTTCATCAGAAGCATAGTCCACACCTCTTGTCACACTAATACTGTGTGGATAGATGCTCAGTTGTAACATCCAATGCTATTCTAGCAAAATGGATACCCTGATTTACTGTCAGAAAGAGAGAAAAAAATCCAAGTAATTGTGTAACCTGTCAGAGGAGAATGGCTTCTTCATGACATCACTGGCCTGAACATTAGGTGGAGCCATCTGCACGATGCCTCTTCAGACTTCAGTTGTGATGGCACTTTATCATCAGCTGCATCTTGCTAAATTAGGTATTCCTTCCAAAATTAAAGTATCTTTCCCAGTCAACTTAATCTCAGTAAATAATGGGAAGGAATTAAAGTAAAACTGGTTTCTGTATATCACTGGGTTCTCTCCTGATAAATTTTACATCCTCAATGATGTAGTTTTTGTTTGTCAGAGTATTAATTACACCTTTATTTTACATTTTCCCACACCATATTACTGATTAAAATTTCATTTTTTATGTGAGGTTAAGGAAATAATAAAAAAAAATTAGTACTAATGCAGTATGTAACTTACTTAGTTAAGGGAAATGGTGTTTTGCCAGTATGCTCAGGCCCAAAGTTATTGCTGTTTTCTTACACCAACATTCATAGAATCAGAGAACCATTGAATGATTTGGGTTGCAAGGGACCTGAAAATGATCCAGTTCCAGCCCCTGCCATGTGCAGAGACACATCCTTTGCCTTTGCTCTCCACATTTGCCATGTAGACCTAATTTTATCTCATGTGCCGTGACGAGATTGACTAAATTACAGTTCACTTTTGTTGGCCTCTGACATTTCTGTCTCAGAGTATGAAGCTGCTGTGTTTCCAATAAGCAGTCACCCCTCAAGGCTGAGTACCATGCATTCCACACACCGAGGTCTCTACCAGTCACCTGCAGCACATGAGTTGCTCTTCTACCCTTACTACACACTACCACTTTTTCAAACACAGTATTTTTTCAAGATGAGCTTTTTTCTATTTATTTACCCAATAGTATTTCCTTCTTGCCCTTTCTGTCCTCACAACAGCCTCCAGAAAACCAAAACTGTTGCTCTCTCCAACAGCTGGTTTTCACAGTGTTTGTTCATGTCTTTGAGACCACCATGCATCGGTTGTATTTGCTTCATGCAGGCCTTTCATAAGATTCACAGGATATTGCTGAGGGGGAAGGCATGCATGGACTGACAGCTTAATAGGAAGAGACTTCTATCTCTGGAGAAACATGCTAAACAATAATTTGTGGTAGAATGTCACAGTTATTTCACCTGTAACAAACCAGCAATCGTGAGGCTGTGGCTGCACAACTCTCCATTGTGTTCACCTTCCTGGGAAGCATGTTCAGATCCTCTCCCCATCCAGACAGGATAGAAATGGATCTGTCAGTGAGTTCCTTAGAAGTTATTCTGAGCTACTTGTCTTTCAGCTTCATCAGTACTTCTGTCTTACTACATAGAAATCATCAAAATATTCTTGTCACTTGGGGACATGGTTTAGTGGTGGACTTGGCCGTGCTGGGTTAACAGCTGGACACAAGGATCTTAGAGGTTTTTCTCCAACCTAAGGATCCTATTTCCAAGCTTAATGGTCTAATCATCAAATTGTTTAGTCATGTTCATTCACACTTCCAATTAATAAATTGATTCAGACAGGATTTTATTAAAAAATAATATCAGCTTGTTACCTACAGGAAAAGGAATGCCAAAAAGAGATCCGATGATGAATATTTGCTTCATTTTATTAAGTAGTATAAACAAATATTCATGCCAGGATGTTGAATACAACAGGAACTAAGAACCATCATCCAATAAAACCTTGGCATCCTTTGTTGAGGTACTCAGAGTTCTGGCTGATACTGACAAATGAAAATAATTGAATACATTTGTTAAGAATAAGTAAGACAGTCTTTAACACTGAATAAAAAAAGAGGAAGTAAATAAAAGTACTGGGTCTTTATAGTAAATCTTATTTTAAACATAGATTTAAAAATAATGAAATAAAATACTCAGTGTAAACAGTCAATTTTTATTTAATTATCACAGAGTTCCAGTCAAATAAAAGTATTTTAAAGATCTAGATTTTGTACTGTCAGCCAATTTTGCTGACAGGGTTATCTGGTAAGAAAAATCACAACAGCTTCGCTGCAAATTGATTTGGATTAAATTGATCAGAAAAAATACTTCAATAGATTTTGAAATTAAAATGAACTACAATTAGCATGCAGGTTCTTACTACTAAACTTTTAAGAGTCTCTCAAGGTGGGGAACTGAGAAGATGTTTTTTCTATCTTTTCTTTGTATTGCTTCCTTTCCTCTGCTCCTTTTCAAGCCTCTGAAACTGCTAGTATTGGACTATACAGTGCATTTTTGAAAAGTTCTTGTAAGTTTTCTTTGAAAAGGTCACGTATGTCCATTGATTTACTATTGTTAGGTACTTCTGAAGTCTTCAAGTGATTTAGCATTAGTTTGTGGCACAAAAGATTTTTAAGCAAAACAATCAAAACAAACCCTTTTAAAAAGTTCTCTTTTTTTCTCCTTAGCATAATTTTATTTAAAACAGAGCTTCTACCAGGCTATTATCACAAAATTTCAATGGCATAACTCTGCTGACAAAAGCTGCTATTGAGACGCTACTATGACCAAAAGTTCTTCTGGCTCTTATATGACTTTTTACTTCAAACTCCCGTAGGCATTATAATCTTAATAATATTAACCCTTTCCAGAGTAACTTCTCACTTTACCTTTCTCATGCTTCTCTTAGCTAGGAAGGCAAATCTATGCCCTTAACCAGTATTTCTTTTATGCCAGGGGAACAGAAGATTATCTATTGACATTTTGATTCAAGAAAGTACATTCAAATGTTCAACATGGCTTGGTCATCTGCTTTGGCATAAATCCCATCTTCACTCTAGTATTTTCTTCTGTATTTATATTTTCTTAGTTGAAAACTGTTGCTTGGCAACATGGATATGGATTTGGCACATTATATTTTGTCTAGCTCTGAAAGATTACTTTTTTGTTTGTTTGACAGAGAGATCTATTTCTTCAGTATTTGTAATATTACGGAGATGTTCTCATAAAATTTTATGAAATATCTAGAATATTGGAAGCATTGAACTAAAAATAGGGAACTAAATTGTGGAACTGAAAGTTCAAAATATGCAAAAGAAAGCTGTGATGTAGAGGCTGTGTTGCTCTCAGTTTATGCTGACCATTGCCAGTCAAATTTCTGGAAAATGTTCTCTCCATCTGTAAAATGTGGAACCAAATTTCCAGTGGAATATTCATATTAGGATTTGGCTCAAATACAGGCTAACAAGAAAATTCATGAACCTACTCCCAGCAATAAATAGTGTTTGTGTTGCCCATGAAGCTAGAGATAAATAGTTGAAATCAAGAGCCTTGCACTTGAGTAAGAACCCTGAACGAAAGTATTTTAAATGAAAAAGTGTGAATAAGATTTTAAACAAGGGATCTATCCCTACAATTATTGTGCCATTTACAGAGGAACAGATAGAAAATGTACTATTGTATGTGAGCCATTTTAGTTGGAGATTTTTCACTTACCCTGCTGCCACAAAGAAAGGTCTTGCTATGTATGAACTGATAAATCATGATAGGTTAGTCTCTATTATCATAAGTTATCACTGGTTTAGGACAAGTATATACCAACGAAAGCAATCAAAAATTCCCAATGGAATCATATCATCTTGCCCTATGTCTTTCATATCACTTTGAAGTATTAACAAGGTACATCTCAAAAGTGAGTAATCAAACAACCTCTGTGACATATAATTGCAAGACAGACAAACATGTTCTTCATGAAGTTACAATTTTACAAAAAGGAATCAGGTATTGAATTTGCGTCACTATTTCCTAAATTTATGCCATCCGTGTGATCTGTGTATAAATTAATTCTGGAATGTATTTTGCAACACAAGTTTTGAAAGAACCTGTCAATAATAACCCAACGTGTTATTGTATTACAGAACAGATATTTAAGCTTTTTAGATAATCCCTAAAAGCTATTGTTTTTTCCTGTCGGCCATTAACAGTCCTTTATTTTCAAAGCTTTGTTTTAATAGATTTAAGGCCAAATCCCCAAACCCAGGTCTTAGTATTTGCAGATAAGTGAGCAGTTTTAGTGATAGACTGTGTTCTCAGCGACAGACATGGAGGTGTTGACAAATTTCACTTGCAGGATTCACTGGTGGTAACCATTGCCACAGTTCTGAAACCTAAAGGTTGATTATGATGTCTTAAGGGCTTTGCATGAGTATAAGCATAGTTTTCAGTATTTTCAACAAAATAGTTTAAAAGTACATCCCAATCCTTTTTCCACAGACTTAAATACAGATAGTGTGTTAAGTGATATGTTTTCACTTGAAGTGTGATCATCTCATCATATATTCTGTATATCCAGTATATTCTGGATGGCATTTGCTTTCAACTTTACACATTGGCTATTTGTATTTTTTGAGCAAATTTCTAACGCAGAAGGCAATTACACGGTTAGGGTACAGAACACCCATGGGCCTCATCCTGGGTTTGTTAAGGCAAATCTCTGTCAACTCAGTACAACAAAGGAGCCATAAAAGTGCTGTTCAATGAGAAGCAGGCCCACTTGAACAGAGAAAGTAGGGAAAATTCAATGATCCTGATCTAATGGTCTTCATATCTGTGAGTTCTCTCACATTATTTTAAAAATGTTCCTCCTCCACTTGGGTTAGCACAGGGTAAAGAAATCTCAGCAATATTTATGCTAAGAGAAATGATTTCTTTTTACGACATACCAAACCACCAAAAGATGGTAAAGAAGCCACCGGCTGTGAATTTTTAAGGTTTCCTGTACTTGTTTTGAAAGTGGTAAATAGCTGTTATGATTTGCAGTCTTAACTTCACTCAAATTGAAATCATTCTAAAGACGACTTCAAATCAGACTTCTATTTCTTTATGTTGCTGACATAAATCCTCATCCATTGAAATGGTAGAAGATGTGAGTTGGTGTTTGCTAACCTTATTCAAATTCTTCTTCTGGGCCTTGACTGCATATCAGATTTTTTTACTGAACACCATTAGGGGGAGATTGCTGGGTTTGATGATCTCTGGTTTGAGTATAGTAAAGCAAATTCTATCATGTTTGTGTGGATTGTAACACTGAAATCAATCCCTCACTGTGGGATTTATGGTCACTTACTTAAAATGTCTAACTCCAAGCCCTGGGCAACTCAAGTAGTTGATATAAATTAGTTGAGTGCATAGATGTGCATTCACTTTTGAAAAGGATGGTTCTAAATCTGCAGGAACAAGAAATACAAACTGCTTCAGCAAAAGAAATCCTAAAATCATGGAATGGCTTAGGTTGGAAGGGACACCTTCCACGCCTTCCACTAGACCATGTTTATCAAAGAGACCAGATTGCTTAAACAAATATAACAATGGAAGTCACTCTGTTTTCAGATTACTTTGTGCCACCAAGATGTAAATATATTCCTGTGTAGACTTGCCCTCATTCTAGTCAGAGATTTGGGATTTGCTGCAGTGACAAATCCTTTCATCCAGACTTCTGAAATCTTGTGATGTACATACTACACATTAGCTCTGAGGTGTCAGCATGTTTAACATGACACACTGTTTTCAAGGAGAAGGTGGCTATGGATGCTCTAGAGCAAGAAACAGTCAGACTGCAAGGTCCTTGACACAATTTCTTCCTCTGATGACAATGACTGTCTAGTGATGCTCTTTCTCTGACAATCATGAGAGTTTGTGTCTACTTCCTCAAAGAGCTGATCGAAAGAACGTCATGTTTACACACCGTGATGCCTGAATTATCCTGAAGAGAGCTTTAGAAGACCAAGGGCTTCTAAAGCTGTTCGATAATTCAATTCTGTGTATATCCATGGATAATGCCAGTGTGAGTGGAAGGGATGAGCTAGCCAGCACACATTACATTGTCTGAAGGCAGGCACTGAATTAATTAGAGGGATATGTCTTGATCTGAGCACAAGGCAGTCTTGACTGACGTCAGTGGCAAAGCTTCAGCTGATTTCAGCAGGAGGAGAATTTCTGTGTATTTACACAGTTTGAGTCATTGTTCTAGGTCTAGCTCTGTTTCCTTTGCCATATTTGGCTCCATTTGCTGAACAAGATGTTAAAAAAAATTACTGAAATTTCTGATTCCCTGGGGGACTGTGAATACTAATTTATTTGTATTTTTGATTAATTAACTATGTGCTAATTATTGCACTTATAGGCTTGAAATTACTTATTCATTCTTGGTAAAAAATCCTACATAATATCTGTCATTTTAAAACCTTTGCACATGCAGAATTTGCTATGCACTGTACAACTAGAAATTTTGTATTAGTCCCTCTAGATTAACTAGATAATACACCAAAGTCTGGAGATTTAAGGCTTCTTAGAAAGTTATAGCCTGCTTACCTCTGTGCTATTAGACCAGTGGAACCTTTCCAGGTATGCATGGTTTTAAAATAGATGCTAAAAAGCAAATAATATTGTGAAACACATCCTTAGCTTTCTGTTCCTTGTTCAAAGATTCACCCCAAAGTTTCTGATTAGTCATAAACAAATCCTCTCCAAAGTAATAAGGTTTAGTGTTAACATATGCATTGCTTTTAAGAGTAACTACTGAAATATGGGATGTATTTATGCTTCTTTAAATTTTATTTTGTGTTGTCTGACTCTTTAACTCATTTTTGTTAAATGTTTACTCCTCTGTAGAATACCTAGATATGTTCATTTATACTGATTTACTCATACTGTTCCATGTTTATACATTAAGTGTAATATTTATTACTAAAAGTGTCTTTCTACAGAAACAATAAGAAGTAACACCTCAAGTGTTGTTTTGAACTATATTTCTGAGCTATGTTTAATAACTTCACGAATACCTGCTAAATGCACATAATAGCTGGCATACAGATGAGAGATTCTCTACTGCATGATACTTTTTTCAGGCTAAAAATATTTAAATGTATACTTATAGGAAATAAATATATATTTATGTATACATATATAAATCTCATAGTTATGCACGTTACCTTTTCTGTCAAATAAGTAAATGGTTTCACTTGAACCATTTTTTTTTGCCCATTTCTGAAATATTTTTAAAGTAGTGAGGCTATCACTGTTATCTGTTCATTCATATGCCTATGTTTGAATTTATCTTAAAGGTTATTGTTGCATATCCCTAAAAGTGGTGTCTGGATGTCTAATGGGGAATCACTCCATCACTGGCAGTCTCAGTAAATTATTATCATGAGATAACTCTGATTCAGAAGAGGCTATTTTTCTCCTGGTGGGCTTGAGACAATGAAAAATCCTCTGAATCAATGCAAGAAATCAGGAGTAGAAATGTAGCATTGGTCTATATACCTCTGCTGCTTTAGAACAAACTGAGGTTCTTCCTGCATACAGGGTCATCCCAGAGATGTTTCCATTCCAGGTGCATGGGATATACAGAAAATAGCTTTGTGACAACGTTTCAAGACAATAGGTGTTTGCTTATCTTTTCTGCCAAGCCCTGATTTCTGTTCATGACTTTTTTGGTATTTTTTAATATAGGCTTTGTAGATGACATAATGTTACATAGCCAATGGACACTACTTTTTGGTACCCTGAAGCTATAATGAAGTTTGGCATTCTGTGGGAGATAAAAATCAGAATTTTCACAGTAAAAATACATATGAAATTGAAGTGACTTAGACATGAACCATTTTTTTTCCCCTTTCCTGTTTTTCTGCTGTTGCTGGTGGCTTATATAACTGGTGGCTTTTAGGCTGTCACTAGGAGAAGTTTACAGTTTGAGAAGCTTAGGGTGAATTATAAATATGACTCAACAGCATTAATATTGTTGAAAAGAAAAGCTGCTGCCATATTTGGAAAATACACTTCAAGGATGTGAAGTAATCTTTTCACCCTTTAAAAAAAAACCAGTGATGGAAGTAGTTCTGATGGCTGATGGCCAGTTCCCAAATACATTCTAGGTTTTCCTACAGGGCACATCCCTTCCTTTGGTTTTACTCTCTTTTGACCATCCTTATCTATGCAAAATCTGAAGAAAAATGCATCCTATTCCTCTTTTACAACATGTCATGAAAAGCTTGCCTTCTCCTCCCTCCCTGCCCCTTATTAAAGGCTTATCAGTTTCTCCTGGTAGCTGCAGTGTGGGAATTGCCTGCTGGGAATGTGGACAAGCGTTAGCTTGGGATAGGACAACCTTCTGTCTCTATGGATCCCAGCAGGACACTCCCTCAGTGCCCTCCCATCTTTATCCCACAGAGCTTTCATTTTGGTTCTCACTGACAGCAGCACCCATGTCACATCCGTGACACTGCCAGCGTTATCAGAGCACCCCAAGGTAGCACTGAGTCTGCAGGGACAAGGATCAGCTCGGCACTTCAGGAACAATGATGCCCTGAATGACAGCAAATTCAGAAAACAGCTCATCAAAGGAAAGTTGGATTAAACTGGGCTCATTTAGTCTAAACAAACCTCGAAGCCTTTACAAATGATTGATCTATAGTGAGTGCTGTAAAAAAGCAAAGACCTTATACTGTAGCACAAATTTATATTTAATCCTAGGAAAACCATGTCATCTAGCCATCCAAAATGCTTTTTTTCTTGGAAATATGTCAAATATTTTCGTTCTCCTCCTGAAAGAACTATTTGGGAATCAAGAGTGTATACTCAACAATTTGAATATTCTTGGTTTTTCAGGAGTAACTTTTAGGCAAATTTCCCTTCAGTTTAAGGGTCATCCCATACTACTGATATGCACGGATATAACTTCAGTTCTAATGATCAGGTTTGATCTTGCAAGCCTGAAGAAATAGGAATCGCACATTGGAAACGGTATTTTGTTGCACACCCAAATACAGTCAGGCTGAATTACTTTGCAGCTCTGAACTACAGATGAACACAGCTGCAACACTCTCTGTTTTCATGCAAATTAGGTGTTGCTATAGGCTACCATCCCTCAAGTTGCCATCACAACCTTTCTCAGCTTGGGGAAGTTTGGATACTCAGCAAGTAATTAGTACCAGTAATCCCTCGTGTAAGATATCTGCCAAATTCACTGCATACCTACTTCTCCTAGGTATCACCTTGCAGAAAATAGTGTGCCATACTGCCTAAAAATAATCAGGTAATTTCTTTCCTTTGGACTACTCTTAAATTCCTTTATCTCTATAATATGCTGAAAAGGAAGAAAAAAATTAGTATCTGCAATCTAAAAAAAGCCAGGCAGCAAAACAAGAACTCATTGCATGCACTGTTATTATAAAATAAACTCATCTAAATGCAACAGTTTACAGCTGCTCACAAAAAGCAATTCCACCCTCCCTTCGATATTAACCAAACAAATTTACCTTTGCAAGACCGGTAGTGCTTTGAGAAGAGCATAAGGAATCTTCAATACTTTTAGAGCTTTTAAACTATAGGAAAAAACATTGGAAGAACAGAGAAATACAATGAAATGAAAATGAAAGACAGCTACTTAGACAAAAACTCCTACACAGGTGGAGAAATATATTTTCAAATGGTATCGGTCAGATTTTTGGCAGGAGAGTGATTAGATGTGGGCAGAACAGCAGTTTCCGTCATCATTATGTGGCCTGCCTGCAAACAGATTTTTGCATAACAAGAACAAGACCAGTCTACAGCCTAATGAATGCACTCATTAACTGTAATAGCGTTAGCCGTGGCTTGAAAGGGTCTTCACAGAAAAAGAAATCAGCTCAACTGATTCCAAGACCCTGCTGCATTTTCAATGCAGAAAATAAGGGGAACTGTTTGCAAAAGGGAGTCTATTTTTGTTGTACACACGTATCTCTTAGTATTTTGTCTAATCTTAGAAACAGAGGTTTAGAATGTGTGCTGAATTCTCCAGGTGGTTTTCACAGGGATCCTAAAGCTGCGTTCACCGCCTCACTGGTACTGACTCACGATGTTTCACTGATCATGGTTTGTCCAGAGCCAAAACCTGAAAACCTTCTTTCAGTAAAGTGAATCACCTAATGGACCAAACTAGCAGCCTTCTCTCTAGCTTTCCATGCTCTGCAGCACTGGTGTAAAAAGACATCAGATAACACAGGGTGGAGCTGCTGCAGGAGCACATCACTTCCAGCTGGTGTTCAGGATGTCCTCCAGATTACAGTTGCAGTTGGTTTAACATGACACCTCTCCCTGCTACTACCCAGGACTGGCAGCAGCTTAGAGCAGGCAACTCTACCATCCTAATTAGTTAATTAGTTAGTTCCCAAAAAATCTTCTTGTCTTGATAGTATATTCATGATAGTACCTGATAGATCTTGAGAGGATATACCTGATACCTTCATAGCTTATCAATGGTAACCTTGTTGTTAAAGTGAGCAAACAAAAATAACCCCAAAATAACCCCAATAGCCAAAAAAATTGTATTTGCAACACACTGTTGCTTAATTTATTTGTGCAATAAAATTAAAATTAGTTGATTGTCAAATATTCACAGAACAGTGACTGAAAAGGGTTGCAGTATTTTCAGAGGCTCTCAATTTGCGCAGTGTACCTGTTTGTCCTGCTCCACTTGTGTTATCCAACATATGCTCTTGCTAAATTTTGAAGCAGACTGTGGTTAATGGTCTTCAAATCACAAGTTGTGTATTGTTTTCTATACATTTGATTCTCAGAACAATAAAGTTTCAGCTCTGTCAGGATACTGCATGGAAAGAAACAAAACTATAACAGGCATTGGCATTGTTTATGAATACTTAAATCTGAAGCTGTCCTTGAAGGATATTGTGGTATTGAATGGAAAAATAGTCAATTATAGTATTTATTTAAATATTTTATCAGCACAGAATTTTCTTCTTTGAAACTTTTTTAGTCCAGCTGTACCTAAAAAGTGGCAGAATTTCCCTACTTCCTTGGAAGGCTTCTCAAGAGTCTGAAAATATTCACTGAAGTAAATATTATGAACCATATAGCTGAGATTTAAGAAATGTCTTAAACAGTATAAAAGACTTGTAATATTTAAAAATAAAATCTGTGTAGGCAGATTTTATTGTGTAGGCATGTCAGTTTATGCAAATCATTTTGCAGTTGTTCAAATATGATATTTTATCATGGACTTGTTGGTTTCGGAGTTTCATTTCCCATGACCAAGGTGACTTGGACTATGGATGTAACACACAGGTCTAACAGACAGGGCCAGTATTACAGAACTGATGCTATGGATATTCAAAACTGAACAAGTGGCCTTAAACTGCCAAACCAGTGTTTACTTCAACTGTTGACCAAAATGTCTAAATTGTGGAATGTAGAATTTCTTTCCTGTTTTAAAACCTCAAAGGATTATCTTAATTATACTGAGATAGTGTTATTTGGGGATTAGATCTAAAAGCCTTCCTTTCGCTCAAAAAAGAGAGATAAATTTTCCTTTAGAGTAATTTTGACCCAGGCCACACTCCTGTCTACCCTGACTGCATCCTTGGAATTAGTTGTGTGTATAGTCTAACACATGATTTATCCTAAATAAATTTCTCTTGCTCATTGCTTCCCATAGTAACAACAGAAAGAGAAAAAATACAACAACGAAAACATAAGTAAGGTAAAACATTATGAGAAGCTGGGGGAGCTGAGAAGGAGGGGTATTATTTTAGCTTTCTTTGTGTTTTTCATCTAATCTGCTGGGTTTTATGGAATCATCCTTCCCAGACATACGTCAAATCTCAACATAAGCTAATGCATAGTGGATGTCAAGAAGTCAGGTATCCTACTGTCGTCCCTTCACCAAGGGAGCGACATTTATATCAGATGGATGCTTGTCTGTCTTGCTTTCTGACACCTCTGAGAGTCTCCAAGCTATTCTAGTTCCTCATTCTCTTTACTGTGAGGAAATTTTCCTGGTGTGTGGGATGAATCTTTCTCTTTTCAGTTTAAGTCCTGAATGCTTATCTCAATATGATAAATAATTTGTGATCTTTTTGCTGATGCTTTTGATGTACCTGAAGGCAGATATCACATCTCTCCCCGGGAATTGTGTTTGGGTCTTTAGGCTATAAATCCTCAGCTAATTCAATCAAGCCTGTTTTCTAGATCATCTTCTCATTTCTTGGTTCACCCTTTATCTCTGTCGCTAACCACCAGATTTTTTTATAGTCATTGTGTCTGTGTACCTACTCCACTTTCACCATCTTTTGGATAGTAGTTTAGCATTTCCTTTGCCACATTGTCCATCTGAGTCTTTGTTCTCTCTACATCGTTGTCTGTACAATACACACTTCGAATAGGTTTTATGTAATATTCCTAAACGCCTTTTGCCCAAGAAGCTAAGCTGAAATACTTATTTGAATGAGATGCAGCTCTGTTGAATTAAGAAGGTCTCCTGCAGAAAAGTTGAGAAGGAGGGTTATGTAATATGAAGTTGTCATTTCCATCTTTTTAAATAATTTAGAGGTATAAAATGCTATCTATGTTGCAAATCGTCTTAGAGGGGATAGCTAATCATAAAGTAATACTGTAAATTTTATAGCACTCTGCTGGATTAGATCTACAAAACTATTCCTTTGAAAAGGATAAAGAAATTAATTACAAGAAAACAGGCTTATTTCTAAGTTGTCTGTGAGACAAGTCATAAAGCTGGGATACTGACAGCATGGTTTTAATTCTTTTAAATTCTACCCAGTTTAAAAAAAAAAAAAAAAAAAAAACCACTACAAAACCTATCACTTCCTGCATTCAAAAACCTGTCAGGTTTTATGAGGGTGGATAAAACTGCTTAAAAACTTGCCAAAGATTAAGATGAATCTTTTAAAGGAAAGGTTAAACCAGTCATAATTTTAAAACACCTTCTGCAGCTTTTATCACAAAACAACCTGTGAGAGGTTTTAACTCTGTCCAGTAAATAGTCCTGCTGGATGTGGGGGGTGTTTGTCTTACTGAGCCTCTTGAGTGCAGTTGGGAACATCAACACCTGTGTTCATCCCTAAGCTGGAAGGTAAATTTTCCAAGTGCTGTATTCGAGCTGAACAGCACTGCTCATCTTTCTCCTTTTGTGAACGCATCTTTTACTCTTCTGTGCTGAGTAAATCAGTACATTTGAAATCTGAAGCATGTTTAATGGTCCCTTCATTTTCATTCCAGACACTGGATAATATTTTTCCCCTTGGTGAAGCTGCTATTCACTGACATTGCAGCTGTGTGTGGAAGATGTAGTCAAGAGTCCAGGCTTTGCTGAAATAAGTGTCTTGTGCAGGAGTCACTCTCTGAGGGCTTTTGCATGGTGTGAGGACAGCTGAGTGCACAGCAAAGGGAATGTGCTGGGGACCAGGTGTCTGCAGCAGGATTCCTGCCTGCTCCACAGCACAGAAGAAAAGTTTAAACAGGCAGTGAACGATCAAAATAGAACAACAGATCCACAAAGATAAAGGTCACCTACATCACTTACAGTATGACTAACTTGCAGAAGGGCTAGCTTTAAACAAATCATGAAGTTTTAAAATAAAACAAGTTGAGTTTATTTTTTATCCTTCAATTATTCAACTTTTAGGATTTAAAGGTACTCTCTACGGTCATTAACATCAGTGACGTTTTTGGGGGTGGGGGGGAAATTGCTAATCTGAGATTCTTCCCTAAGTCTCTTAACTGCAAGACCTGGGGCTTTTTAAAAACTGAAATATGATGTTCATGATAAAACAGGAGAAATCTGCAATGCTCTAATGAGATATGTACATTTTTAGTGCCGAGCAGAACTTCATAAATACCAGTACTTCCAAGAAAATCCATTGTGAACCTGGAGAGAGGGAAATTACCCTGAGAAGTTTGTGACATTTTGCTTGAATAGGGTTTTCAGTTACTTCTGTCTCCTTGTGGTGAGAGTGTTGCAAGCTGAAAGGTTAACAGAAGGGGATTAAAATTCTCTGTGCACTACAGTATCACACAACTCCATGAAGCTCCAGCCAGAAGCAACACCTGGACCTGCGTAATGCTCTGCCCAGCTTCATTAGGCATGTCTGCAGAGAGGATTTATAGCCTCAGATGCAATGTCATGTTGTTTCTGTGCTAGTATTTCTGCTTGAGCAGTGCCAGCCGATTCAAGACTTGCTTCTGGCTCTTTGTGCCATGCTCCATCAAGAAATATGGACATGGTCTGCAACACAGCCGTGCCCTTTGCACAGTAAGAGGTCCTGTCCCCAAAGTCACGTCCTCTCAGGTAAGCGTAGCATCAACCCAGTGTCAGGGAAACGCTGAATCCAAGGTTTTGTCCCCAGAGCTCAGTGAGGTCAAGTGATGCAGAGATATGCTTATACACAGCAGATGGCAGGATCTGTGATTTTTAATGTTGTTTCAACTACTTGACATGGAGGATGTGAAGTAGATAATTTAAGTAGAAGGTGTTGATGTCAAACAAATGTAATCAAAACACTGAATTCTTCCTCTAGGAGAATTGCAGGTGCTTTACAGTACCCCACTCAGAATCACAACTGCTAGTGTGTGTGCTATTAGGCTCTGAATTTCAGTGTTAAGGCATCTTTTCTAATTCCTTTGAGTGGTTAATGTTGTGTCCCTTTCCTTTACCCCTGTAGTGATGGCTGGGCAGACAGGTATGACGTGACAGAAGGGTACCAGAACGAAGCTGTTGGTGGGATAACGATCAAGCTGCAGTCTCCAGATGTGAAATGGTTTGATGATTACTACCTTCAGCTTCGGCCAGAAACCAATCATCGAAATCCATGGTTTCAGGAATTCTGGCAGCACAGGTTCCAGTGCCGGTTGGAAGGGTTTCCTCAGGAGAACCCTAAATACAATAAGACCTGCACAAGTAAGTGAATTTATTACTTCTGCTCTGTGAAACAGTGTGACCAAAGGTCTGGTGTAAACAGCTCATATTGGTCTGAAGCAGCATGGTCTGGTGAAATAGCGAGTTGGGTTGGAAGGAAAAGAAGCTGTTATTGCAATGCTTGCTGTTTTCAAAATTATGAAAAGCACAATTTTAAAAGTATTCAGATTTCTAAAGAAACAGATAGTGCTTCACTACCTAACTGCTCTCTACATTTGAAAAATGATGCTACTCCTCCTCCATAGGCTTGTAAACACTTTCAAAAATGCTGCAATACAAAATTAAATGTGCCTCTTCAGAAACAGAGCTAATCATATTGCTTTGGCTCACAAGAGCAATGAGAGAGCTAATACACTAAAAGTTATCTGAAGCCCTTATGGCAGTGATGATTATTTGTGAACTTCAGATAGAAGACTAGATGATTTGAAAGATGTCATTAGGTTTTCTTTTAGCCATGGGTCGTTTCAGGATATGCCATTTTGAGCTGATCTTTTTTATTCAATTGCAATAATTTTAGCAAAAACACCCACAACACTTTGTCATTTCTGCACTAAAGATAGATGTGGTGCATTTTTCTGGGGTTTTGTAGTTCTTTTTTCTTTTATTACTTCTGTTAATTGCTCTTTATTTCATGAGATGCTAAGCAGTACTAATGTTGTCTAATGTACTAATTAGTCTGCATGCTCAGTCTTTCTCTTCTTTTGAGTCAGTAGTCCCTGAGCTGGTGGTCTCAATTGAAAAACCATTTATCCAGTCCTCTTGATGTGCAAGATGTGGATTGAGATCTGAGGCAAGAGGCTGTGAACTGGCACCCATCCCTTGCATTCTGAAGGGCGTGGGGACCTGTGGCAGCAGCCAAATGATGAGACACAGCAGGAACCAATGACTCAGCCCCTTGGCAAGAAGACCCCAGACTATCTCGAAGGGATCGTTTGTTCAGGGTCCTTCCTTTGAGGCTAGGAAAACTTTCACAAGTCCCTTCTCATTTCCTGTAACTCTCTGGGCACATTGTTAACTATTTCTGGCCCTTGAGATATCACTAATACAGTGATCCTGGCAGTGTTGGGGGTAAGGTGGTGCTGTGATCAGTATTGATCCAACCACAGCTCTAAACCCCAAGGGATCTTCCCTCCTAAAAATGGCAATATCTTCCACACACCCGTGAGACCAAGAAATGGCTTAAAGGATCAGAGTCCTTTTAAAACCCCCACATAAATCCCCCTTATTGGTCATAAGTCTTTCTTTTGATTCGGACAAGGTTGCAGAGGAAGTTTGTGACTGAGACGTAAATTGAATCTAGGAATCTCAAAATCTCAGTGTACACCTTCCACATTCATTCCAAATAATGGACTTTTCTCCATTATTTTTGTTCTGTTACCCTTCCAACACAGTCTGACACAGGTTTTATTTGCACTATTGACAGGTGCTGCATATTGAGCAGCAAACCTCAGTGATGTCCCCATGATAATGCAGACCTGTTTTCTGAGATGTCAGTGCAGGGGACATAGCTGGATGCAGGCTAATAAAAACCTGGTTTCTATCAGTGTGCCCTGTAAAAAAAAAAAA
>VZRN01006763.1:83054-177703 GCA_013397935.1 Dasyornis broadbenti | reverse complement strand
AAAAAAAAAAAAAAAAAAAATTGATTTGGCTTTTCTTGGTTTCTTTTTTGACTCATCTTTTACCAACAATGCGAGAACTTAATTTATGCTTTATATGAAAGATTGGGAACTATGAAAAGTAAGTGCCTAGAGAGTCTTTCATAGCACCTAAAATAAAATTCATCATCACAGAAAATTTATCATGGGGGTGCAGGGAGATGTTATTTTATACATGAAGTCACCCAGTCATGGATATAAGACAACTTAATAATAAAGCTTGAATAGCTCGGCATGAACAGCACTCATGGCTGGAAGCTTTCTCACAAAGAGCCACAGATCAAATAGGTTTCTAAAACCTGGGAATGTCTAACACACACAAAAAAAAGTGCAAAAATCCAAATCTGCTGATTTGCAAATTACGAATAGAGAAACGGACTATTTTCCCAAGTAGATTTCTCTAATTTCCTTTTCTTCCGTTTTATTGTATTATTCAGTGTTGGACCATGATGGCTACAGTTAAAGAATGAAAACCAGATTATAATAGCTTTAATTCTTTCTTGTTGTCATAGGGCAAGAAATGTTAATTCAGTTGTGGAATTTCCAAGCTTAACAACGTTATGCTCAGCAGTCAATTAAAACTGTCCATTTAGTCAGGGTTTTCACATAGGAAGTTGTTAGTCATCATATTACTCAGGTTTATACTTTTGATTTTTATCTAGACCATCTGTCAAAATTCGTTTAAAGGAAATTCAAAGTTTGGCCTGAAAAATGGCATGCAGATTTACCTAATGACATGTTTTGTGCCATAAGTGCTAAGACACCTATGTTGTTTTTCTCATAATAGCTCCAAAACTAGGCAAGGGTGTATGATAAAGTGAAGAAACTTGAAGTTAGACAACTCTGTGGATTAACCACCCAGAAAGACATAAATATATTCACTGAGAATTGCAGGAGTGAGAGATTTTGATGCTAGGAGTTTAAGATCAAAATTAACATGAATTTTTAAGATTGTCGTGGTAGTTTTTATTTCTGCCTCACTTTCTATCATCCATATGACTTTGAAAATTATTTCTTTTCAATTTCTACATTTATATTTTTTTTTCCAAGCACTCTAAATTTTGAGTCCTAAATTCCCTCAGTTCAGACTTCACAACTGTAAAGATGATACTTGCTCTCAATGGTCACAAGCATTTCACAGACTGTCCTGAGAGTTTCTGCATGATGATGAATTAGTTTTGGTTGTAATTTCACCTAGCAAGAAAACAGGACTATGTCCTTTAGTTTATCTAACTAAATTCGTGCTCTTCTCCAGAAGCTGCAGTAAAAAAAAAAAAAAAAAATTAAAAAACCTCAAACACACTCAAAATAAAAAAATCAAGCTAGCAGTATTTCTCAGGATTACAATTAATGAGATTAAGTTTATTGAGACATGCTGGAGAGAAATAAAAACCTATTTTTTACATCAGAAGTCAAACAATTCTTTACTTCTTGGAATAATGATAAAAAGATAAACATAGAGTTGATTGATGTTAATAGATGAGGTCATTATTAAATGAATGTGTCTACATAAAAAGCAATAACCATTATGTTAGTGGGAAACAAACTTAATTATTCTCTATAATTCATTTGTGTTATTATGAAAACATAAGGAACGGTTAACAGTAGAATCAAGTTTTTTCAGTAAGAAAACAGACTCAGGAAGGTATGGCTGAAATCTAAGTAATAACTGACTTCACCTACGCATCAGTTATGAATTTAAAAGTCCCTGCATTTGCTTGGATGAAGCCTGCCTAGTAGAATATTAGGCTAAGTTTACCTCTGTGATAGAAAATAGGTGAAGTCATAAATCATTGAAATCATCTCCAGTGACTTCTGAGAGTTTTACTCACTTTTTAATACAAACTATTCACAGACAGTTTCAGGGCAGGTATTATTATTAAAGAATACATGATTTAGTAAGATATGCACAATAAAATTATGAAATAAGCCAAACAAAGAGAATCCAAAAACAATAAAAAAAAGGTTTTCTCCATTCATTTCTTTCAAGCACTAAAAGTTTCCATCCTTTCACGTACTCTTAACTCACACTGAGATTAAAATTTTAGCATGAAGCTCATTTTTCATTTGCAGGTTAAAACACACTTGCTTAATCCAAATGGGTGTCACCGCTGTCGTTGCTAAGTTGCTGTCGTTGCTATTGATTTTCTGTGCAGCTGGAGCACTGCAGAAAGTGCGAAGTCCACAGACTTATCTGACTTGATTTTAGGTGCAATCTCTTCCGTGCCACAGGAGAGCTGCTACAGGCCACCTCTGAAGAACGAGAGTCAGAACAAAGAATTTAAAGTGCATGTGTAAGAGGAGACATGTAGTGGCCTCCAACCACCATTATAGGGATTCTACAAGATTTGGATTTGTTTTCATCTCTGGCACCAGTCAGAGGTTTTTTTAACATCTATTCAGTGAAGCTCGTAAATAAGTGTGCAAGCTGATCCAGATGAGTGACTCCACTCAATGACCAGCTTCAGGTCCGAGAAGGCTAATCTAATCCTTTGGTATTGACCAAAGGATTTAGACCTCTGTTTTTTGACCTCTGAAGGTTAGATGTTTATGTGCTTGCTTTCTTTCAGACAAACTTCCCGCCAGACCTCCAATTCCTAGTACTTTTTCATTCTAGTGAGGATATTTTAAAAATGCGTCTCAGAGCAGAAACAAAATCCAACATGAGCTAATTATGAGGTGAAGCTCCGGCTCAATGGACAGTAAGGGAAAAAGACAAGTCCTCAAAGATACCAGGAGCAGAAGCATACATTTACCAGTCTGCTAAATAATTTATTTTGCCTGCACTGCTAAGTGAGATATTATTTTCCCCATGCTGTGCAAAAGCCAGAGGCACAGATGGAACAGCATTTTTTATGGTGATTCTCAAACACAGAGCAACTGCAGAATACACATCCCAAGTATCTGTGCTCTAAGTGTTAGACAATAAAGAGTAAATAAATAGAGGCTGATGCTGCTGAAGCAGTGAAGTATCTTATTTTGATTGGCAGAGGTTACAGACAGGAAAAATATAGCAGTTTCATGTAAAGGAAGAGTGGGGAGAAGAATCTGGAGGGAGGAGAGAGGTCACTTTTGCAGGTACTTACAGCAGGGTCCTGACATTAAATACTGTGGTTCAAAACAATGAAGTAGAAAACAAAGGGGAGTTATGGAGGCTGGGTCATCACAGGCAAAGGTCAGCCACAAACAAGACATGGAGGGCACTGAAAGTGAGGATGGCTGGGAGCAAGAACGCAGTGACAGGGTTTATAGGGAAGAAGAACATACAGTGATGTACAGGAGTTCTGGTTACAGCTCCCAGGAAAAGGAGATTTGCAGCAGCATTCTGAATGCATCTTAGCAGGACGCAAAAATCTCAAATTCCATTCATGATTTAAACATGTGGCTTCTCTGAGATAAAAGAGCTTTTTCTGATCGTGCAAAAATTCTCCTAGAAGGATGACCAATATGTCTCCAAGAAATTTAGAACAGGGTTAAGAATGAATGCGTTTATTTGCAGAAAGGGAGATTAGGGGCATTTGGGATAAATACAAGAAAAGTTTTGCAGTTTAAGGTACAAAAGTGCACATAAAATGAAAGTGCAAAAAATATCTACCTGTTTGTTGAATCTCATCCTGTTCCAGGTATTTTTAATGGGTACAAAAGGACACACAGAAAGTCTCAGAGTTTCAGATGAACAGAAATTTAGTTTAACAAATGGCCCTTTCAGGTTTCCAGACAGAATGAAGGAATAAAACATGACAGTCTAGTCTTTTGCACTGCAACATGCAAATCTGATTGTTAAATGTAAGCTCAAATGCCAAAATTAGTTTAAAAGGAGCTCAACCAACAAAACAAGTGCTGTCAGAACGGAAGGGTATTTTCCATATTTCAAGGAATGTGTCACATTTAAACATCATAGTCTTCAGACCTAGCATTCCTCTACTTTAATTTTTAGATTGCAAATAAAAGTAAAACAAATTTAGTTAAAATTAATTTCTGTTTTTTAAACAGTGAATTAGAAAGCATTTTAATTCTCTTGAATAAATCCTCTGTGTCATTCAGTTTGATATTCATGCTTGCGCACTGGCAAGCTGGAGTATGGTCCAGCCCTCACTTTTATGCCCCACATTTCAGACCCAGAACCCAAACACTGTTATTACTACTTTTACAGCGATACTGGGTCAGATCCAGAAATTTCCAAAGGCAAATCATCTGTAAGGCATAAATCCAGATCTGAATTTTTTAGCAGCCTGATACAATCCAAGCCAAGAGCCCACACAGACATGTTACTATTTTTTTGACTCAGAGAAAGAAGCATTGGGGCACTAAGAACTGGTATATGCTCTGGTTTATGTTTCTAAAAGATTCTTTGACATAAATTGATCCTGATTTTTACCCACCTTTAGCTCAAGCACTTTAATAGCTTGAGTCTTCTCATTGTTGTTACAGAATTCATTGAACTCCTCCAAAATCTGACTACAAAACTACATTTACTTTTCCTTTCCTTTATGTTTCCTAACTTCTTCCTTCCATATATTAGATGTATATGATGATATACCTAATGTGACTTTCTTCTTTATATTAAAATTCCCTTTCCCACTGTCATTCTGAGCCTTGAAAAACTATCTGGGCCATGTCTCTCTAGCCTTAAAAATTAAATTATAAATAAATTTATTCAGATTATATATGCTTCTTATTGGATGTATCTTTTGGAGTAGCTCCTGCCAGTCTTTTCTCTCAGCAGTTCAACTTCCCATATGGATTCAAATACGTCATGTAAGCATGTTTGCAGGTACAGAGAGTTTTATACACCATTTAATGTGCTTTTGTCTCTGTAGCAGTTGTGCTTTGTCACAACTTGTGACCAAAAAATTGAATTCAGTAGTGAAAGGATAGCACTGCTGTTAAGAAAATTATATTGAGAAACAGGTATCTATTTACTTACTTTCTCTTAGGACTACCTGCTGCTCTTACTCTTTTTGCTGATTATGCTGAACTTGACAAGGGAAGCCAGACTGCCACTGTTTTGTGGGCATCCAGGCATGAAGGTCAGCATCTTGTCAGATTTGTGAGAGCTCTGAGGATGCCTTGGACACGCAGGCTCAAAGAGATGTAAAACACCAAAGTCAACCATGTACTCAGAAAAAAATCTCTGGAAAGTCCTCTGCATTCTTAGACACTGAATTTGGTCTCTCAGTCATTCTCAACATTTTGGTGCTATTCAACGTGTAAACTGTAGCAGTTCTGGTATTGGTTTTCGTTTGAGAAGAGTGAAAATTAGAACTCGTCAAAAACATTGGGCAAGTGGATTGCACTGGATGGTACTTCCTTGTCAAATTTCAAAAATGTTCCATAGCAGCACTTAAATGGGTAATTTTTTTTTTTTTTTCTTGTGTCAATAACGTTGAAAAGCTTTGTTTCAAGTTTTTTTTTTTTACCTTCATATTGTTTCAGTTTTATACTATGTGTTTTGCCTCACCATCAAAATGATGTTTCCCAGGGAAAAAGGATATTTGAACTGCATTAAATTTCCCACAGAGCAAAAAAAATATCTCTTTTCTTCAGTCCAAGAGCCTGTAATAAATTAAAACGGGAAAACAAACAAATAAATGAATAAACTACTGCAATTGATTTTTTAGCAGAAAAACACACCTAGAAACTTACAAATAACACAGAACTGAAAGTTACTTTTTCATTTCACATTGCTTTGAGAGAAAGTTCTGACAACAGATTTTGGAAAAGATTCCAAAATCAGTCTTTGTCTACACCTTTAAACAATGACATTTTAATTAGATATTAACATTATGCTTTGCCTTGGTTCACACATACAGCTTTTCCTTCATTTTATAAGACACAATGCATTTCTTCAGTGGAGACACGTGCATGTTTCTGGATGACTTGGTAGCGTGTCGTCCAGAGCACACAGATCCAGGGAAAGTTACACATGTGCTCCCAAGGAGCGCAACAGGGACAACAGGGACAGAGTTATGAAGTCACACACTGTATACTTCAGCAGACACTGCCATGTCTTTGTTGGAAAGATTGCACTGTAGTCCTGATTTTTTTCTAAGAAATTCACTGAGGTAAAAGGAAAAAAAATTAGGAAAACTCGTTGGGTGATGGACTTCAAGTACTGTGACCAGAATGAGAATGTGGGACATATTTGCTAGCAAAACTAGAACTCATTTCTGTCAGCCCCCAGTCCCTCAAAACAAAAATCAGCACAAAGAATCATTGAAGTTTTTAGTGGAGTATTTATGGAAATTGTATAGAAACTAAATTGTGATATAATCATGGTGGAACATTGTGAAATAATGGAGGCTGTAGGATATGCCTGTGGTTTCCATTACAAGGTCTCCTATGAGTTTGTCATAAACAACCTTTTGATCACTGAGAAATTTTAAAATAATGATAATAAAAAAGAAACACTACCCTTAATTTCGGTGTTAAACTCATTGCAGAGGAAACAAACTTCTCTGCACTTTGAAAACAATATTCTCCCATATTATGTCTCATATTTTGTTATCTTATTTCTCCTCAGGGAATGAAATAAGGGGTTTGAGGGACTGCCTCGAATATAAAGTATTTTCACTCTTCCTTTTACCATTTTTCATTCTTTAAAATGCAGAGGACTGTCATCTTTGGAAAAGTTAGAAAGCAGGAAAAGCACATTGAACCATGGTAATTTTGCGCTCTTTAACATCCTTGCTTGATGAGGCTTTGTAGTATCACCAGCTGGCAAGCAGAAAAAATTGTATTTCATCTTCCTTGAGGGTAAAAAGCAAGGATAAAAAGAGGAATGACAGTTTTTGCATCAAAAATCTCTAAAATAATGAAATCTATTGAAGAATGCTTATTTTCATGCTAAGCACTAGAAACAATAGACAAATCTCAGAGTTTCCTGCAAAGATGTGGGTTTGGTTTGTTTTTCTATATTTGAAAGGAGGGGGTCAGTCTTGGAAGACCTATTTTATGAGTCTCACCAGTAGCCAGGACCACCAGTGCTGGGGGCTGCTGGAGTAGCTCTGGATCATGGAAGCAGAGCTGGCTCACCGTGCACAGGGACTAACAGCATCCATAAGTGCTTTCTTGGATCACTGCCCATAAGTACACTAATTGTTTCTAAATAGATCCAAGAAATGAACCGTTGCTAGCTGGAATCACTTCCTTGGTGAAAGAACTTGTTTCTATTTCATCGCATGCATATTTGTGTGCTTTGGAGACGTGACAACAGAAAAGAACAAATTTGGATGAAGAGTTTAGTGCTGTAGTCTCCGTGCAGTTAATCATACAATAACAGAATCACAGAATGGAATGGTTTGGATTGGAATGGCAAGGACAGTAAAGATCCTGTAGTTTTAGTCCCCCTGCCCTGGGCAGCTACACCTTCCACTAGACCAAAGCCTCACTCAACCTGGCTTGAACACTTCCAGGGATGGGGCATTCACATCTTCTCTGGGCAGCCTGTGCCAGTGTCTCACCACCTTCAATTTCTTTCTAATATTTAAACTAAACCTGACCTCTTTCCATTCAAAGCCTTTCCCCTTTGTCCTATCACTATGTGCCCTTCTGAAAACCTCAGCATAGATTCATAAATAGGTTAATACATTCCCAACACTGCCATCACCATTAAATTCAGCCATGCCATCTCTCAGTGTCTTAATCACCTTGTGTCAAGAAAGGTTCTTGACTGAAGGCAGCACTCATGGAATAATAATAAGGATAAGAATATGTGCTAGAGTTCCAGCAAGAACAATATGCAAGAACTCTTAAGTGAACAACGTATTTAAGGCTACCTAAATCATAATTGTTGCAGAGATAGATTTAAAATATTTTTACTTTTTTTTTCTGTTGAGTAAGAGACTACCTGTAAGCTTGTGTATTCAGCCTTGCCTTAAAACCACTTCTAGGGTTACTGAGGTAAATAAGGGCTGCTTATAAGCTTCAAGCCTGACGTGCCAAAGTACTTTGTGAAATGGGTTGAAAATCGCTTTCAGCCTTGGATTTGTTTGGGTTTTTTTTAAATGCTGGTATTTTTTAAGTCTCTACTACTCTATACTAAAGACAAAAAAATTTCTTTTGTCTCAGTTTTTGAGATGTTGCCTTAATTAGAGAATCTTGTGGTACTATAAACTGACCTTGGCAGGCTGGATTTGCCCCTATATAGCCAAGTGAGGCAATTAATATCTCAGATGAATGTGCCCTCCAGCTGCAAGAAGTATATTAAAATTCTCACAACAGCTAATTCCCTCACAACTCCATTGACAATTGCCAGCAGCTTCAGAGCTAGGAAGAGCTAAGCAGCCTCATTATAAATCATCAGGTGAACAGAGTGAGGTTCAGTGTTTAAAGAAAATCAGAATAATAATTCCATAAAATTGAAGCATAAAGCCCAGTGGAGAGTAAGAATTAAGAATTAAGTTATTAGATTTTTGAGCAATCATATGCAATAAAGCAGCTGAAATATTGTTTTATGATAAATACCATTGCCAATGCAAAACTGATTCATTCTAATGGCTACTATAATTAACTGCACGGTGTGTGAGCTGCTAATTTTGTGGAAGAATAACTGGTTAAACCAAGTTTTGTGTATTGCAGTGTAATATGCTTGTTCAATTTTCCACTTAATTTCAATTAATGTGGGTTTTACAGGTACTTCACTGTTGCAGTTTTTATGCTTATTATTTTTAATTAGGAAAAAGCAATACCTTGGTAGAACAGAACAAATGAGCAGCACTGTGTGTTTTTTCCAATTTTTTTTTTTTCCATTGAGATACTTCCAGCTCATATTATTTAGCCTTCCAAAATGTTAATCACAGCTCCTGAGGTTGACTGGAAATGGTGATGCCAGCTTCCACATGAAACAGAAGGGAAAAAGGTTGTCTCAGTTCTCTCTTTCACTTACTGACCTCTACAGACTGGTTTTCGGGTCCCATTATGTATTTTACTACCCTTCCCGATGTTTCCAGTGCTGCAAAATATTTTAGTGATTATAACTGTGGGATGATGTTCGTATTCACCACAGAAATGTGTGCTGGTAAGTAGTCATACCTATTTTATGATGGAATTGATCACCAGCTGGAGATTCTTACTCTTTTCCTCTAAAGGTGCCTACACATCAGACTGGGTTCTTATCTCCTGGATGGATATTGTTAAAGTAGATGAGTGCCACCCTGAGAGTCATATATTAGCCTTTGCTTTTTTAAAGAGAAAATTGTCTGTGCCTCAATTGTCTCATGGCATAAAATACTTCTCAGATTGTGCCACCTCTGCAGCTCAGCTGGGCAGGTGTGAGCTCCATCCCTGCCCCCCACCAATGCACCTGTGGGACGCAGACTCTCAGGGAGTGGGCAGGTTATTTGCATTTCCTTTGCTCTGGGCTGCCCACACAGGGGACTCCCTAGCTCCTAAGGTTGCTGCTCACTTGATAAAAGGAGAGCAAATGTTCTAACAGAGCTCTTTGTTTGTCCTCCCTCCAAAGCCAAATCTTTCTAGGTGTTGGATAAATTTCCAGCACCATTGATGCAATTTTATCTCTGACTCTTCTCGCTTCCCCAGTGTTAAAGATCTTGTGGCCAGAGTGCAGCTGGGACTTTGCTGATGACATATCAGGAAGAAAAACTCCAACCTATTCTTCCTTAGTTTTCCTGGTGCTGTCAACGCAGAAAATCTCTGTTAGTAATAACAATGGGTTACAAAAAATAAAGGCCTTCAAGGGGCTGCTGAATGATTTTTTATTGTGCATTTCACAGATGTATAAATAGAGAATAGAAATGCAAACTTTATGTTTTAAAAGCCAAAAAAAAAGTAAGATTTATCAATTCTGGCTAAACAGAGTCATTGCCTAACCCACATCCTCAAACTCTTCACAGGTATTTTAATGTATTAATCTGTATTGCATCCTTATCCTCACTTCATAAAGAGAGAAGAGCAAGAGATGTAGAAGGAGGAGAGTTATTGGGGGGAAATTTAGGTGCAGTAAAGAAAAAGGGTGGTGCCTAGATCAGTCTGTTTGCACAAAATTAGTTCTGTGACTCTGAGACAAAAGTATTTTCATAGAATTACAGAATGGTCTGGATTGGAAGACACCTTAAAGATCAAGTAGTTCTAATTCCTCTGCCATGAGCAGGGGCACCTTCCACTAGGCCAGACTGCCTGGAGCCCCCACCCAATCTCTCCTTGAACACTGCCAAGGATGGGGTATCCACAGCTTCTCTGGGCAGCAGAGTTCATTGGTTTTCCACAAGGGGAACTTTTTAAAAAGATCCCTAGAGAATAAACCTCATGTTAGCATTTTCACCTCAGCTAATATTTCTGAAGTTTTGGAGAGATTTCTGTAGGTGGAGAGAAGTTTCTGGACTCCCCAAAACTTTACAGTATAATATCTATGGTGCATGCCTTATACACATGAAAGAGCAGCAGTCGAAAATCAACACACATGAGGTGAGCTGATGAGCTGCACAGAGAAATGTATTATCTGGATAATAAAATATTTAAGGAGAACCTTCACTTTCCTTTCTTTGTTTTTATTCTTTTATAAATGTTTTTATTCTTTTTATAACATGGTCAGTGTGTGCACCAATAAAAAGATCTGTTATGAGCTGGTTAAGACATTGAAAAGTACTTTTCCACTGTTAATAATCAAGCCACCAGCAGTTGTCTGAAGATAGTATCCCAGCCCTATTCCCTAACCCTCCACTTGTCCCCTGACAGGCGAGATGACCCTGAGGACACAACATGTTCAGGACTCCAAGATGGGCTTTGTAATCAATGCAATATACTCGATGGCCTACGGGCTCCACAACATGCAGCTGTCACTGTGCCCAGGCTACGTGGGCCTCTGTGATGCCATGAAGCCCATAGATGGTCGGAAACTCCTGGAATCCCTCATGAAGACTAACTTTACCGGAGTCTCCGGGGACATGATCTTGTTTGATGAGAATGGTGACTCTCCAGGAAGGTAACGTTGACATTTGTTTGACTGTTTAATACCAGAGATGCTACCACTACATAGTAGATATGTGCAGACTTGACACCAGAGCTAGAATCTCATACTCCTAGTTTTACATTTCATTATTTCCATGCTTATATTTCAAAAATAGATTTTTTTTTTAATGCGCATTTTTTAATGGTATTTCAAGTTAAAGATATGGGCTTTCAGGCGTAAAAGCTTCCTGCATGAATTTGCATTTTTATCTGTACCATTTCAAAGTGTTATTATTGAAAACAAACCATCAGACCTTTAACTTCATGTTTGTAGACCATGACATCCACAACAAACTATTTCTCTCTTTATTTGAGTGTTTAAATGTATGTGTTTGATTGAGCTGTAAACAGTCGTAGCAGACATAATTCTTTTATTAAGAAAGCTAAAACAATAACAGAAATATTATATTGATATGTCTGGGATTCTTTTTTCATCAGAATTATTAAAACCTGCTTGTATATCTTCCAAATGAAACCTTTCCACTTCTGTAACGCACTAAGCTATCAATTCATACTGTTCTAAGCCAAAATGAATTTAAACAAAGCTTATTTTGCTGGTAACATACATACATCTATGGAATATAATACAAGTTTTTCTATGACATATGTATCCATATAAATGCACATTTAAAAGGGTCATGTGGTGGGTACATTTCTGGGTTGCTGCCTACTGAATTTTTTGATGATGAACAGCAACTGTGATGGTATTCAAAGTATAGTATTCCCTAGATTTCAATGGGTTTCCTGTCTTGTTCACTGCTTTTGCTCCAGTATTGTTTGAGAAAGCCCTTCATGACCACATTTTTGGGAGGTTTTTAAACATCTTTGTTATGGTAGCATACCAACAGATGACTAGAGGGAAAATTTTTATCCTGTACACTCATTTAAATTTTGTCTTCTCCCACTAATGTGAACTGAAAGGAAAGCATTAACTTCCTAGTGGAAATGGGTAGGAAAATTTATACTCATTGGTCAAAATATTTTGACATTTTCAAAAAATTTCTGCGATTTCAAAACTGGTTTTTTTTTTTTCTTATACTATTTATGAACCTCTAAAGTCAGCATTCTCCCCAAAAGCGAGCAGGACAGCCACCTACACAGCAGCCTGTGTCTGTTTCTGGAGATACAAATTTTCAAATTCTTCAAACTCTAAGGAAGGGCAATGTGAGCTGGTAGGAGAACTCAGAACTGGCAGAAACGTAGGAAAATTTCAGCTGGAAATTTGTTTTCAGAGCTTTTTTAGCATGAGCAAGGCTGTTTTCTGCTAAATGTTTCTATTTTTACAAATAGCTGAATTTTGAAGAAAAGGGTTAAGTCTGAACTTTTCTGATCAAATTCTTTTTAAAAGACTTGTCTCAGACTGCTTTAAAATTATTTCTTTTTTGTTTTAATGGTGCTCAGATGCAGTGGACTGCATCCTGCCCTATTCCAACCAGTTTCACTCATTTCTTCTGTAAAAACCACAGCGATGAATAAATGATGCGAGGCCTGCCACAAACAAATATGTGACATGACATCAGTACCAATATCTAAATAATGCAAAGAGATCTTTTGTTTGACATCCTCAGCAATAATAATTTAACACCATTTGTTGCAAAGAATGTAATTGAACATCTCAGATATTTTTAAATTCTAAGAAAAATGATGAAGAAATTATATTGTGCACTCATTTGTTCGGTCACAATAGGACATAAGTGTTTCACTGTAAAGCATGAGGACACCATGTTGAATGTGCACCTCAGGACAGCCCAACTTTACAAAAGTCCAGCTTCCCTGGATTTGTGCTGTATTTGTGTCTACTCAAACTAATGAACTGTATGATTACAAAGCTGTCCCAGAGTTTGTTTTCTTTTGAATCATAGTTCTTTGTTCCCTCTTGTCCAATGATAGTCACATCATTTAATCCAGTCTATGTGCATATGTTTTTGTGCTCAACATTATGTCAAAATTTACTCTTTCATGATTAAGAAGATTTTAGAGGAAGTTCTATTTCTAACATCCAAGTTTTAAGTAATGTATAGTCTTTTAAGGACTGTCAAACACTTTGCAAGAGCTTGGAAATGGTGCACTCATACTGGAACAACTCATCTGCACTGTACACTTGCAGTGATAACTGCATCTTCACTTTGTAAAACAGGAATTTAAATCCTCACAGCTGTACTGTGGTGGTGGTGTTAAGCAGGAAATCAGAACATAAAAAGCCTTTCTGACCTAGATAGCTCAGGATTTTGATGTAAAGCAAAAAGGTTTTGATATTACACAACAGATGATTAATCCTACAACATGCTTTGAATCCTGGCCCTATTCCAAAGTCCTTTATGTATACGTCGAGTTTTAAGCAGACAGTCTAGAGTAGGCCCTGTTTTATGTGAGATAGGAGACATGGAAAAAAACCAAATGAGTATGGAAGCCATGATTCCTCAGGAAGATAACAACTATCTGTAAATATTATCAGAATTCTAAAGAAGAAATTGAAGAGGCAAGAACAGGCAAGAAAAAACCAAGATGCTGATGTTTTGACTGTGCTACCAACACAATATGTATTCTCAGCAACTTTATGGCACTTCTGTTTTGAAACAAGTGTTTTGCACAGTGATTAGAGCACTGCTGGAAATGTGCTATTGTACCATCTGGTCTCCTATCCTAAAGTGACAAACTGTCCCTGTATTATCTCAAGGAACCTCCAGGGAACCAGTGACTCATAAACCTCCACTATAGCAATGGACTTACTGAATCTGGCTATTTCTGCCCATCCATCAATGCTGTTCTCCACAGAGAAGAGACACAACACTTATTGAGACAATACTATATTAAATTTGTTAAGTTCCTCTTCAGTGTTCCCCTTGGGATGTATGCATGGAACTGCTACTGGGGAGATCACCGATTTAGATTCTGTGGCCTATAAAGCATTGGCAGTGCTTTTGTTTGTCTGTCCATGAAACTCTAAACTGAAAGCTTTAACAAAGATATATTCATAGGTGAGTTGCAATGTCCTGAAAATGCTGAATAATGGCTCTGCCATGGCTTATGGGTTAAATTTTTCGTTAGTCTATTTAGTACTTGACAAAATGTTAATATGCCGGTGAGCCTCAGAAAAAAAGTTGGTTTATAACCAAGCGCAAAAGTCTATTTCTTTGGGTTTGTGCCGGTGTTAACTGGATTCAATTAATTTGTGTCAGTCTGGCACTCATGTCTCCAACTTTGAGGAGGTCATTGTCGAAGCTGTGGACATTTCCTTCTCTATACAAGCTGGAAAGTGAAATATTTCAAAATCCAGAAGTATCATAAATTTTTCATTCCACTTGTGCTCATTTCTTCTTCTTTGGCAAGACTCAAGAACAATATAATACGTTTGATATCACATTATCCATTCAGTCAGACTCCATTTTCATTTCCTTTCAGAGGCTGCTTGCAGTCCTGATCCCGACCTGGGTGTGATTTTGGCATTAAATTCCTGCTGTACCATAGTTTCCCCACTGTGACAGACTTTTTCTTGATGCAAAGCATCCTGGCATCTACAGATGGGCAATAAAATAAAATAGTTTTACTGTAATTTTTCTAATGTCAGCATGGGGAAAATATTGACGTTAGATATAGTATGGTAGATATGGTATGGCTACCGCTTGTCAGTCTTAAAAATGTTTCCTCAAAACTGAAGAGAGATATCTGAGTATCTGTCGCGGTTTAACCCCAGCCAGAAACCAAGTACCTTGCAGCTGCTTGCTCGGTCCTCCACCAACGGGATCAGGGAGACAGCTGAGAGAGCAAGAGCTAGAAAACACGTGGGTTGAGATAAAGACAGTTTAATAAGAAAAGCAAAGGCTGTGCACACAAGCAAAGCAAACCAAGAGATTCTTTCATTTCTTCCCCTGGGTGGGAAGGTGTCCAGCTGTCTCCAGGAGAACAGGGCTCCACCATGGATAACAGTGACTTGGGAAGACAAACTCCAAACATTCTCTCCTTCCTCCTTCTTCCCCCTACTTTATATACTGAGTATGATGTCATATGATCTGGAATACTCCTTGGGTCACTTGGGGTCAGCTGAGTCTCCTCTCACCTTCCGATTCATTCCCAGCCTCCTTGCCAATGTGATGGTGCCAAAAGGCTTTGGCCCTGTGTAGGCCCTGCTCAGCAGTAACAAAACATCTCTAGATTAGAAACTGTTTTCAGCACAAATCCAAAACAAAGCCATTACCAGTCACTGTGAAGAAAATTTACTCTAGTCCAACCAAGCACAGCAGAATATCTTACTTCAGAGATTGTTTGATTTAATGAGTGGATTATTTTCCTTAACTGTACATTGAGCTTCATAAATTACACTCTTTCAATACCACTCTTAATGCAACCTTCTAACATCTATATGCCTTGCCTTCAGGACTAATTTGGTGCCTACTGACAGGAAAAAGATGTCTCCTTGTTTATGAACGAGGCAACTTTTCTAAACCCATGATTGTCTTAATCTTCTTGGTCAGTATTGTTTCCTTGTTTTCCATCAGTGAATTTCATGCTGCTTAGACAGATTAATGCCAAATCCAGTAGAGAGGAGATAAAGAAAAGCATGACATCATTACTTCAGGAGTTGCCCAACTTTTCAAACATACCTTACAAAAAAGTGATACAGTGCCAAAAGAAGAGGCCTGTAAAGCAGAAAAGTGGGCAGGTGTTCAGCAGCAGGAGGCAGTGAGTCCTACGTGGCTCCACAGACTTTCTGCAAGACTCTGTGGGAGCTGAAGAGAAAGTAGGAGGAAGAGGAACATGAAACTGAAAACCCTGATCAGCTCTATCTTTGACCCAAAAGCGGCCTAGGACTGAGTCATGAATACTTTTTCTCTTCCACACCATACTGGTACAAGGAATTAAAAGTCTTTTGATCACTGAGAAATTATATAAAAATGATTGTGTGGATGGGAAAGACCAGCATTTGCTATTGCAATGTTGGAGAAGAGAAAGGGGAACGAAAGGGAAAAAAAAAAAGGAAATATTCTTGGACTCTGCGCCTGAAAAGTGACACCTGATTCCTCTCTGAGTGCCACACCAAATTTCATCTTGCAGTTTTACAGCACAGGAAGTTTCCTCCTCACTTTGGGAGTTTATCTGTCTTCTTCTTTGAGGAGGGGAATAAGCACCTGCAGACGGCGAAGAGCATGTAGTGTTAGGAATTGGCATTATAGGTTTAGATTACTCAGCATTTGCTATAGGGGGAACTAGGGGTTTCATATACAATTAGCTTCCAGGGCTGAAAGTTGCACAGATTTAATTCTGTTTGACTCATTTCATTGTTTTGCTTAAATTAGCAGTCATTCTCAGAAGCAGAGTAACTTAACCCGAGGGTGTTCAGGGAAATGGTGATCTATGGTGCTAGAAAAAACACCCAAAAAACCCCCAACAATAAACCCAAACTAAAACTGAATAAAAAGCAAACAAACACCCTTACTCCCCTAACTTAACATATGAAGGAAAAGCATGACTATGATATCACCAAAATTATTGTGAGATATTCAAGGACAAGCATAATGCTTTAAATTTTTTCTTCTTTATTTAAACATGCTTGATTTTTGACTGTGTGGTGTTCCTTTAATTTGAAATACTTCATGATGTCTTCTTCAGCTCAGCTATGTCTCTCCTTTCTGTTTCCAAAGATACGAAATCATGAATTTCAAACAAATGGGGAAGGACTATTTTGATTATATCAATGTTGGCAGCTGGGACAATGGTGAGCTGAAAATGGATGATGATGAAATCTGGTCAGAGAAAACTAATATCATCAGATCTGTGTGCAGCGAACCCTGTGAAAAAGGCCAGATAAAGGTAAATATTTTCTTTATTTATATCAGTCTTGTGGCATGCACAGCCTTGAAATTTGAAAGCAAGTTTTTTTCTTGACTTCTACATGGAGACAGTATCCCACACCTTAATTAAAATGTACAGACTTAGGCATTTAGTTTTTACTCCTATCATAATAATTTCACTATTTTTATAAGCTTTCATTTTGTTGACTCCTATATCTGTGGACTGCTGACATCTTATTTTTTCTTTTACTTATATTCCAAATGCTTTCAAACAGGTATTGTTTGGAGGCTTTTTGCTGCATATTTTTACAGCATCTGATTCAGTGAAGTGCAAATCCCTGACTGGGACTTGTCAGTACAATTGCAGGTAAATTATAAATAATAATTGCTATTATTTCAGTACTAGACACAGTCTCCTAGACTGGAATGTTATTACTCAGACCTTAAGTCTGTGGTGTCATCAGGGAACATCAACTACTACCACTACTTCGAACTTCAGGAAATGTAGGTAATATTATTTTTTAATCATACTTGTGTTACTCTTTCTTTTTTTCCCAGTTTTTTTTATTTTTTCTTCCTTCCTTTCCATGCTGCAGTGAGTAAGGAGCATAGATGAATCTGTCATACATTAATTATACTCTATTTTCCTTCAGCATCCCATGACACTTCCTGCAGAACAGTTAAAATACTGCAAGCCCTTAGTTTACCTTGCAGCCAGTGGAAGGAGGGGATGGGCATGTTCAACCATAAAAAAATCAGGTGTAATTTCTGATAAGTCTCCCTGGAAGTTCAACTTTCTCATGTGTTAGAAGAGCATGACTGAAAATGGGGAAGAAGCTGCAGAGAGGGGCTGATGGGAGTATGACCAGTCTTGCAACACAAAGTGAATTTCTTTGGTCTAGTTTTACAGAGTTTTAGGACATGGTTACCATGTTTTATTCACTAATTAGTCTTTGGCAGAGTGATTAAGTGAGTTTTATCAGACTGATCATATTTGTCTTCAGTGTAGGCACAAGGAATTATCTCAGATTTCTGAAAAATACGCTATTCCAGCTAAGGAGTCATCTCATCCTTGTCTAGGCTTTGAAAACAGTTAAGATCAAGCTGGGTGTAAACCTACTTCTTTCTCTTCAGTGATGGTAAGAGACACCCGGATAGGGCAGTTGGTTGAGATGAGAACACATCTTCTGCAGACACATCAAGGCAGGTGGGAGGAGTTCCTGCCACAGGCACTAAACAGGGCTCTGCTGTTAGCCTGCTCCAGCCACAAAGTCACTTATGGGGAGGATAGAGGTGGACAAACAGCTAACGTCTTCAGAACTGCATGGCTCTGAGCTCCTTCAGGATCTGTTGTCACAACACAGGTGATGGGAAGTATCTTGTGATCTTCATTAACACCGGCTCCTTCCACCTTCTGCCCATGCGCTCAAGGATTCTCTTAAGAGGATTCTTCACTATGAAGCCGAGTCTTCACACACTTAGATACATCCTTGAAGTCACGTGTCTGAAATTTTCTGTTTGCTCCTCACTATGTTATGGATTATAAATATCAACCTTTACCTCACAGTCTTTATATTCATGGTCTTCACAGATGATGGTGGGAGCTTGACCCTGCCAAGGTCTGTGGTAGTTTTCCTGCAAACTTCTGTGTGACTGAATTATGGAGGAATTCGAAACATTGAATGTAATGCTATCCAACATTCAACAAAATTTGGTGACTCCATCTAAACGACTTGATAAAATCCAAACAAAACCAACTCTATACATTTGAAATAGTGAGGACATATGATTATTTAAATAAAGACAGGTTCAAAGGATTGCCCAGATGACAAGGGGAAAGGAAAATAATTTTGGTTTTAAAGAGAATTATATATGTTAAAAGGGATAGAAAATATTTGTTTACAGTTAAGAGATACAAAAAAGAATTGTTCAGGAAATGAAAAATAAAAAGGATGAAAAAATTGCTGGCTAGACAATTTAACAAAAAAAAAAGTCAGACTTTACTCTGAGTATTGGAGAGCAATTATCTTGACTCCTAGAGAATGATACATAATCCTTCTCTGGTAGTGCTGGGTAAGAAATTACCAGTGTACCAGTTTCCTGATCGATTGGTCAGATCCAGTATTTTATAGAAGATCTTCATTTGCTGGAAAGTTTAACAGAAAAGTGTAAATTAATTGTCCATATAGAATTTTAGGTGTTTTGATAATAACATAGGGTTTCTACCTTGCCATTTAATATTATTGACTATTTTATGTATTGTAAAATTATGGATTTTTATAATGTGTCAGGTTTATCAAAATGTGTGTCTAAAAATTAGTACAAGCTTTCTAAAAAATTATTTTCCTAAATACAAGAAATTTTGTCATTTCTTCAACTTTTCATTTTATTCCAAAATGAGGCAAATCCCAATCTATGAATTATTCTGGAGGACAGATTTTCTATTTTGCAAGTAGCTCTAGTCTCAACATTTGCAGAATAAATTATTCTTGTTCTCATAGCCCTTCTGTCAGTTTAACCATTTAGGTGTTGCTGTTTTTCTTTTCATACTCTACAATTAAAAAAAAAACAAACTGCAAACCACAAAATTTTAAGTTTTTCAATCCCCCATATTGGCAACGAAAATGACATAGTATACTTTTTTTTTTCATTGTAGCATTGCAAAGAGCAATCCAATTCTTTTTGATTATACTCCTTTACATTTTGGGGTTCTTTTTAACGAAAATTGCAATAAAGACATCTCAGTTTGAATACACTTTCTAAATTCATCATTGCAAAACACAAAAAAGTCAACCTACTTATCCTGTCATTGGGAGTATTTGTTTATAAACTGTTTGGGAAGAGCAGAGAAACTGGGAATACTTTATTTCAAAAGAAAGATGTATTGACAAGAAGCACAGATGTTCCCAGAGATGGTAAATAATGATCTTGAAAAATCTGCATTTCAATCCTAAGCATGAAATGAGGTCAGATTTTAGAATGAAGAAAGATTCTCACACTTAAATGGTAATTAGAAATGCAGTAATTAAATAATTCTGGAAAAGGCACGTTCAGTTTGATGTCTGAAAAAATCAGTTTTAATAAATCACTCACTATTGAATTAAAAATAAACACCCAAAAGTCTTATGGAATAGACCCTTTGGGACATAATTCTGTTGACATAATTCTCCACATGGACCACATTGGAGTGAATTATGTGTCTTCAGTATCATGCAATGGCCTCTCTAGGTACATTGACATCTATGAAATTTTGAGCTTTGCAAATTCTAAGATGGAAAAAACCATCTTTTTGTCATTCTGTACCTCCACTTATATTTCTCCGGGAAAGGTGGTTTCTGTCTTCTGGTACGTACATGATGGGAGAACTGAGAATATTTGTCAAATTTTATATATTAAAACATATCATGAAAAGGAACAATAAAATATTTAAAATCCTTACATTAAAAATAAAAGGAAGAGAATTTAAAAAATTATCAACTGGGGTGGCATGAATGTATGTTTATGCTGCTAAAACAAATGTCAATTTTTATCTCAGGTGATCCGTAAAGGAGAAGTGAGTTGCTGTTGGACCTGCACTCCTTGCAAGGAGAACGAATACGTATCTGATGAATACACATGCAAAGCCTGCCAGCTCGGCTCCTGGCCCAACGAGGAACTCACAGGTAAATGAGTTGTGGTTGTGCTTATGTTGTCAATCAAAGTGATCATCTAATGAGCTGCAGAAGCAAATGGCAGATGCAGGTGAGTATGAGAGTGGTTTTGGTCAGATCAAACTTGGGGTTAAACCTAAAATATGAACTGAAGCTGATATTTGTCTCCTCTTTTCAACCTGATCCAGGAAGTGTTCACGTAATTCAGCTCCTTTCTAAAGATCTGAATTACTAGACCTTGAAATTTAAAAAAAAAAAAAGTCCTGCTTTTTGTATTCAGCCTTGTCCTAACCTCTAGCTGGTGATAAAGATCTTACACTCCCCCAAACAGATGCAGAAATTAAATCATTGTCAGAGAAATTATTAAGGGAGATCAAATTTAAGAGTTTTATTATCCTCCCAAGCAGGTACAGAGGAATAGTGCAATACTTTCTTTTTTAATGTGAAAAAGCTCTGAACTAGTTGCTGTAGTTACTGCTGCTAAAAGCACAAGTGCACAAAACAGACTTTGGTTTGCATTAGTCCTTTGTTCCTCAGAGTCTGCTGGAGCATAAATTTAATCTTTGCCATGGCATAGACCTCTACTCTCTTGCAGAATACCAGTCAGGCTTCTTTAGAGATAACTTACTCCAACACTTGTATCCCACAGCGTCTCTTCTTTATGTTTAACAGAATTCAAGTATTCAAACATTCAGTGCAAACCACTTCAAAACACTGTTCAGGGATCACGTTCTTATTGTACCAGGCTTTGTGTAGACAAGGGGAAAAGAGTTAGGTTTTTTTCCAGAAGATCTCACAGACCTGATTTGCATATAGCTTTCTATGAATGAGAGAAAAAACTTTGAGGTGAGAGGGAAGACAAACAGTTTGCTGCATGAATTTTTGTAAGAGTGTAAGGCAAGGCTTGGCTTATAGACAGATTTTTGTATATAAAGTTAATCCTTTCCTGGTTAAGGACTGTTACATTGCTGTAATAAAAGAGCCAGGCTAACAAATTATTGCAAAAATATCATTTAACCATGAAACTGATGGGGTATTTTTCAGAAAATGTCAAACACGACACTTTGCCTTAGAAAAAACTTTCAACTGAGAAAACTTAAACAAAAATAAAGTGTATTTTCCAAGTTCTGCTGCATCTATGCTCCCACAGCCCTGCTCCTCCAGTTCTGCCTCCCCAGGCAACCAGCAATCAGCCAGCAAAGCCTTCTTCTCTCACAGAGAGCTTTCTTGTGCCAGAAGAATGGAAAAGAGGGAAAAAAGAGAACAGGCTGCATGTGTCCCCAAAAGCAGAGTATCGAGGGTGTGGTACAATCTCAGGTACATTTCTCAGACACTTCCAAAGCCCACATTGCAGGGACCAGGTTACTGCACCAGGCTGGTCTGTTCATGAAGGTCAACTAGTGCAACCGGTCAGCTCTTCAGCCTGCAGGGGTTTTGTCTGGGATGTTGTAGATCCCAGCTCATGCCCTTGTTTAGGTGAGCACCTGAGTTTTACCCAGAATAGATCAGCTGATAAAGGAGCTGCCACAAGTCAGTTAGGAGGGAATTTGCTCTAAGTGCCAAAAGAGGATCCACATCTCACCAGCGATGGGAACTGCCCACTGTCCTGGTAAAGTTTGGGTAATTAGCCCCTAAGCACCATATGTAAGGCAAAGTGGAATGACCAGGCCACCAAGTTGGCCCTCAGGCTCTGTATTTTGAGCTGGCTCCCCAGGACATACAAATTTCCATGATTCAAGCACGACATGGTCTTGTGGGAGGATTCACCCTCTGTAAGCCACACTTTGCCCTCAGAATGGAAGAGTGGGATGGGTTGGCCCCTCAAAAGCTCTTGTAGGATGAGCCAATGGTTTTCCACCTATCAGTGATTGTTTTTAAGGAAATCAGTCGTATTTTTAGTCAAGCCAACTGATTTGTCTATTACATGAGCACTTTGCAAAATTATATTTTGCAAACCATTCATCTGGCTTCAGACATGCATTTTATGCCTTTATAGGGACCAAAATCAATCTGTACACACAGGAACCCTTGACATCAGTGCCAAGCAATGTTCTCAGGAGATCTAACACTTGTTCCTCAGCCAGGCACAAATTTGGCAGGCATTATTTGGAAACTTAACCCCCCACTTTGGCCTCCATGAGCACAGCTGATAGAATGTGCCCTTCTAGTAACAGGACACTCATCTAACATCTTCAGAGCTGCCTAGTCCCCACCCAACTTATTACTGGCATGATGGTTGGATCTTGTCTTATTTAACTTTGTATCAGAAAGAGATTTTTAAAAAATCTATTCCCTCTGATGCATATAAAATAGGGAACTGTATTTTAATGATCATATTTCTAGTGCCAGTTTTTGTGGTTTATAAAAAAACTGCCTCTCAATCTTGTTTACAACATAGGATTTAGGAATAAATGTGAATTAAAAGTAAGGAGAGGTTGATGTATTTTGTGTTCTGGCAAGGAAATTTCCTTTCAGTTTATTAAAGTGTACACCAATCTCCTTGAAATGTCCCTACATCTGATACTGCAGCATAGTAAGTCTCTTTGCTGCTTGATAAAGCCATTTCCTTGGTAATGTCAGCTCCACAAGGCTACACATATAAAAAACTCATTAGAATAAGTCTTCTCTGTGTGATCACCTTCAGATGAGAGTCCTGTAAATTTAACAGCCACACACCTGAAATGGCTTTCAACTTGGAGCTGCACCTCCCTGTTTGCCAGAGATCTGATCTTGGATGAAAACTTATTTGGAAACCTTTCTTGGCTCACATAATAAAACATTGGTCCATCTTTCTTATGCTCAATGATCAGCATCAGTTTTGTGCCACAAACTTCTCTAAATAAAACATGTAATGGCAGGGATGCTACTGACAGAAAGGAAGAGCGATTAATGTACTTTGCCAGCCACCTATGGAATATCAGAATTCAGATGCAGCAGATGCAGCAGAGAAGACAGAAGGGATGCAATATGTGTAGGAAAATAAATTTATTCTCAGAACAGAAAAGGACATTGAAGTTCTGAAGTACAGAAAGGCACAGGGAGTCCAAAGGTAGTGGAAAAGGCAAGTGGGAATGAGAGTTTCTCTTGATTAGATTAGTTACTGGAAAATGTCTCCATCTAGAAGTGAAGATGAGGCAAGAAAGTAAATATCTAGCTGTCCATATTTTATTTCCTCAAAAAATTTCAAATTGATTGCTTTTGCATGCAATATTCCCCAGGGATCAGGCTCCTCCTGGGACAAAAACCTAGTAATTCTTTTTCTTTTTTTTTTTTAGATTTATATGTATCATCCCAACATGTACCACAAGTAAATTTCTTCCTCCTATTTTAATATCAAGATATGCTTTCCAACAAAGTGTAGCTCCCTGATATCCCCATGTGTTGTGTTGGCAACATCCCTGCAATAGAGCACCAATCACACATTAGTATGGCCAGTGTAGCTGAGCCACGGACTCAGTCACACCGGGAGGAACTCAATGGTTTAAGTCCAGAAGTGCATGCCAGTCACCCCACCCTTCCTCAAAGCACTTCTTTGCATTATACTCACAACAGGTGGAAGAGAAATAAATGCCACGCAAGTTTAGACACAAATGAAGGGATTTTCTTAGTGCTGATGACCAATGCTGAGGCTAATTTTTCAGTAGCTTGATGAGAATCTGAGGACATGGCCTTCTGCATTCAAAAATGGTGCTCTAGAAAGACCACATAAATTTTGTTCGACATCTCAGAGCTTTTCCTGTGTATATAGGAACACCTTGGTTCAATTACCACTAGCATTTAAGGACATTTTTGAAGTGAGAAAGAAGCAATTATTCTCTCTTTCTGATATTCAAGGACAGCATACAACAATACCAAAACCAAAGTTTTGTCTAGTGACCTCAGGAATGGCAAGAAAATTAGATTATATTAATTTCAGTGACACTTGGATTATTTTCAGGTTGTATTGACATTTTTCTCAGTCTCTGTATATTCTAAATATGCCAGCTATTTGATTTTCGTAATTGGATTCCCATGAAAATAGGAGCTTAACTATTTTATACCTCTTGAAATGTTTTCTTTGCCATTCCAGGGTGAGAGTATATGTATTTTTACTATAGCTACAAAAAACACTTTTACCAAATAAAGTACAGTAAAGCCAGGATAGCAGAGTCATTATTTTGCTGCCCATCTGAAAGCGACAGATAAGAGCTGGATTATCCAAAAAATCCTTGGATGGAAAGGACAGAAAAATATGGGTCCCAGTTCTAAGTGACACAACAGCAATTTCACAGAGCTCTGACAGCAGCGTGCTGTATCCCATTTGTCCTGCACTGATTGGGATTCCTCACTGAGAAGTGAGGATGACTGCCTCCCTCAGCCTGAGGGCATTGTGTACAGTCAGCAAGAACCACAGAGAGCAGACAGTGCTGGGGGCTGCTGCTTTCTTGGCTCCTGGCACGCTATGGGACAGCTCAAATCTGTGGGGCCAAGGGCAGGGGTGATGCTCAGCAGAGGAACTCAGTGGATCCCAGTGGATCCCCACGAGGACTTGGCTGGCTCTTCCTGCAGTGTGCTGATTTCTGCTGTGGCAGGAACCACGGGGGTCTCAGTTATCTCACAAGACTGGATTCTGACCCTCACCCAAGCAAAAGGTAATTCATCTCTTGCCCAAAATATTTTCAAAGGGTTGCCATCATGGCTTGTTGCCACCAGGCTGCTTTCTTATATTCTCTCTTGCAATAATGTCGCAGCCATGGGTGATTTCAGCAATTGACGCAGGACAGAACACAGTTTAGTCTGTGATGACACTGACTTTGATGATGAAACATTACTAGGATCTTGCTTTTGATCATAATTTGTAAGGCTGTAATTCAGACTGAGGGTAGAAGAACACAATTTTTATCTAGTTATTTTTAGTGTTATAAATGCATATCAACAGAGATAATATCCAGATCTCACCCTCTTTTCAGTGCCCTGTATTTCTCTTTCCTCTTTATTTCTTATTCCAAGTGAAATGTAATCATTGACATAAGTCACTCTCACTCTATTCCTCTTGGATAAAGTATGTGTGGATGAATTAAGGGTTCAGCTGGCAATACTATGACCAGGATCTCTGTCATATTCTTCTCCCTTGTTGCTGGCTTTGCAGACTGTTCTTCCCTCAGTTGCCTGTTCCAGGTAAGGTGTGAACTTCAGCTTCCAGTCCAGCATGAGCCACACAGCACTTCAGGCTCAAGTGAGCTCATTCAATATTGCTGCGCTCAACAAGCAGCTCTTGGAGAGTCCTGGGCTGGGTGGAGGGGAACTTGCCAACAAAGCCAGAAGGATCCACTTGTAATTGTGCCTTATGTTATGGAAAGTTTGCTGCACATGATGCTTTTGGAACAAAACATTTGCAACACACAGAGCCAGCACTTTTTAGTGAAACTTAAATCAAAACAGTAGAGCTAGCATAAGGGTAGACTTGATTGTTGTAATTCATCAGTTGTTCCCATCATTCTGCACACTTGTGTAATTAAGAAATAATTTCCCATATGGTCACAAAGTAACTTTAATGTAGTATTCCAAGATTCATGGCCTTGCCTTTTACTGCAATGCACAGCAAAATCCTCATCTTCCAGTTAGTGGGGACTTCAGCCCCTGAGCTACAGATGTTCCAGCTTTCATGGTTGAAGATGTGACCAATCCCAAAACCTGAGGTGGCAGAATACGCATGTACAGTCAGCAGCTGCATCCATTGCCTGTGCAAAGCCACCTTTGCTGGTGGTTTCAGTAAATGTGCCAGTCTGGGACTGCAGCAGCTAAGAAGACAGCATATGGTCACCTCTACATGCCCTGCTATTATGTAGCAAGTGCAAAAGATCCCTCCAGAGCAGGGCAAAGAACAGGTGAATTCAATAATGTACCATAGCACCAGAACATAGTTCTGACATATTCAAGATGTTCTCTTTCCCTTCAGATGGTCCAGATTCCATGTGGAGGTCAGGGGCCTGATATGTCCCTCAGCACTTTGGAGAGTAATCCTCTGTTTGGATAATGTTGGGGTTAAAAAAATAAACAGATTATAAAAGCTACCCTGTCAGCTTTTGTATATTTTTATTCTGATGCTGACATGTTTGAATCTCAGCTTTCCATACATGTGGAAACCTAAATAACTAATCAAGATATCCTTTCTGCCATATTTTGGGATTATAAGGAGAGAGCAATTTAGAAGCATTAATATAAACTACTTAATTTCATAACATGAATGCACTTTGAATAATGAGTACCAAATACCATATGAAGACACATCCATCACTAAAGTGTGGCCAAGTCGTTGTTTGAGTTTCAGCCTTGGTATTTGGACTACTATCAACCTTGGAAGGATGTCTGAATAGTTACCCAGAAAACCAAGTCCTTTGTTTACAGGTCAGACTTGCTGACCAGGATGCCAAATCCCACTGAAAAATATTTAGACCTTACTAAACCAGCAGCAATTTTCTGCCAGTTTTAGTCTCCATGTGCAGATTCAGTGAGTTTTAGTTCGTGATGTTAACTTAGGAGAATTTGTTGAATTCCCTTCACTTTCTGGTGTGAATCCTGTTTACAATCCCTAGTCTGTCATGTTTACCTTTGAAACTAGATTAATTATGTATTTTATATTGCCTACCATGGAAGGGATTTTTCAGTGCTAAGCTAATACATTTTTATGTATGCTGAAGGCATGGTAAGGTCTTGTAGGTGTCACGGCTACAATAACAAATTAAAACAGTGCTAACATCAAATCCACAGAAAATATGGTCTAGAGTACAGTGCTTTATATCTATAAACTCCTCTCTCAGATGAACTAATTTTAATGCAAGATGAAAGATCAGAAATAAGGGACAAATTTGCCTCTACTGAATGATGACAGTGTAATAATAGACCTACTAATAGACCTATGGCAGTGGTCAGGCATTCAACAGCATTTCCTCTCCTTGTTTATGGCATAATTTAGTCCATCCATGAAGTGGCTAGATGTTTTACCAAAATATCATAAACTATTTTTTTTTTTCCTCAGAAGATCCTGAGACATCCTTATCTGTATTTTGTTGGTGATTTTTTATGGTCGTTTGAGAAAACCTTTCCCTAGCATGTTAAATGGAACTCCGATTTTTTCTATCTCCTCATTGTCCTATTCGCGTGTGTATCTGGTGTCTTCCTCCATGCTGGCTATTTTTCTGGCCAGAAGAACAGAATTTTATGTCAGTTTCACTGGGGCTCCAGGCACCCTTGAGCACAGAACAATTCAACACCTGCTCCAAATTGGACTGGATCCTAACAGCATTCACACAAGCCAAAGATTGCCTCAGTACCTCAACACACTGTGGGCACCACAGGACAAGGCTGCTGGCTTTGTTCTCCCTGTTTCTGGGCCACCTAGGAGAGAAAACTTTCAAGGTGCTTGGAGATGTTAAAGTGTAAGATGTAGGCTGTGGGGCATTGTCATGGCTATTGACAGGAATGAGTTCTTTTTGTGATACCATTTTTCAGCTTTTGTCTTGGTGTAGTCTGGGCCATCAACCTAACCTGAACACTCACAGTGCTGCTTTCCCATCTTTCTTTTACTAGCTCTAGTTGTCCTTTTCTGCAGAGTGCCGTTGTCAGAAACCATTTCCTGCAAAAGTATTACATACAAACTTCACTAATCCTTGTTTCATGAAGATTATCCAGTCTTTAAATCTTAATTGAGGAATAAATCATTGCAAAGTTCAGCAATCTCCTTGTAAAGTACACTCAGTGATGGGAAAAATGGGGCAAGTTTTCAACTCTTTCCCCAGGTATTTCATCAGTAGAATGTAAAAAAGAGTAATAAAGCAAGGAAGGCATGAAATAGTCTGAAAATAATGAGAAACACTTGGTTATGATTCACCTCTGCTACAACTTTAGAAATGAGGCAAAATTTAGCCCCTATATCATTGTCTGCATGCAAAGGCCAGCTGCCAGATAAAGACCTTTTCTCTTCAAATTTCCTGTCTAAGAATACAAAGAAGTGTTACAAGCTGGGAACTGTTTGTTTTCCCCAAATATTAATTAAATTTTGCTAAAATCAGAACCAGATTTTGAGGTCATTTACTTATAAAACTTCCTGGGGAAGAACACATATTGGGATATCTGCACACAACAGAGGATGCTTTCTGGTTTTTACCCTGTTTCACTACTCTCATTTGTGTAAAATGATGATTTTAACGATGTCATTACTGTGCTACTTTAAACTGGAAAAAGTCAGAAAGAAATACAGTGTCTCTGTCACACTGAATACTGAATAAGTAAACCTGTAAAACCAGCAAGACTTAAAAAGGTATCATCAACTAACGCAATGAGAATGTTTCATAAAAATCTAATGTCCTTCTTACATTTAGGTGTGGTAATAATTTTATTATTGCAAGACAAAGCATTTCACATCAAAGCAGTAAAATATGGATGGAAATTAATCTGTATTCAGTAAGGAGTCCAATTCTGTTACACTAAAGTGACTGCAAATTTGTATCCTTTAATTGCACTAAAGTCAAAGACTCATTGACCCCAATCCTTCTGATTTTTCCGCTGTCTTCAAGAACACATAAATATCTGCCTTGTACTATTGTCACTATACTCAAGGTATTATATCTTCAATAATATAATTTCTGTAGAGATACAGAATACAGAAATACTTGGTGAAAAAAGGAGTTAAATCTAATATTTACCCATACTGTTTCATGAAATGATTTTTGCTACTAAGAAAGTCAGTGTCAGAATTGGAAAACTTTAAGCTCCACTTAAAATACAGGAAAAGGCAAGCAATAGATCTTGCATGTAGAAATTCCCAAATTATAGTCCTGATATTGATGATTTACTCCTATTCATCTAGTCATTGAGATCCCAGGTTGGCTAATTAATTGCAATTTCTTGGCATCCACATACCCACCAGACAGTCCTAACTATCCTCACTGCTGAAAACACAGATATGAGCACCTGGCACTCCATCCTCACAGGGTGAAGCACCTTGTCAATAGCCACTCCAAGTCAGGATGACGCTCTCTTCTCTGACCTAACCAGAAGACAGCAACATGATCACAAAAATACAAAATTTTAAAGTAATTTAGATTTTGCAATGAAGTCTAGTCAAGCTCAGAGGGGAAATAAAAGCTTTTAGTTGCATTTTCTCCATTCCGTCATCTACTCCCTGCTGTCCTGCCCTGGCTGGCAATGCCAGCATGTCCACAGTTTTCAGACAGTTACACTCCAGAACATCAAGGGCCTCACCTTTTTTATTACTGTATTGGGTCCTGCTGAGATGGAATTCATTTTCCTCATAGCAGCCCTCAGTGTGCTGTGCTTTGCACTGGTAGCTCGAGACATGCTGACAACACAGCAATCATTTATCAAGGCTGTCTGTCCAACAGTCCTCCCTCACCAGTAGGCTGGGTATGAGCAAGATCTTGTGAGGGGCACAGCCAAGACAGCTGATCCAAACTGACCAAAGGAATATTCCATGCTATATGATGGCTGCTCAGCAATAAGACCTAAGAGAAAGGTATGGGTGTGTGCATTTTTTTGTTATGATATTTTTTTCCTGGAGCAACTGCTACATTTACTGAAGCCCTGCTTCCCAGGAAATGCCTGCACATCACCTGGTGATGGGAAGTACAGAACAAATCTTTTGTTGGTAGGCACTGGTATACTATAGTCTTGTGCCACAGGACACAGAACCCATGTGGATCTCAAGTGAAAGGGGAATGCCACAAATTGTTGTCGTGGTTTAGCTTGGCCCAGGTTTTTCTAGTGGGGGGGCCCACAAAGATGGCTCCTCTGTGAAGCTTCTCGAAGCCTTCACCATGTCCAGCTCTGAGGTGATGGACATGCTGCTGGCCAAGGCTGGGCCAATTAGAGATGTTGGTTATGCCTCTGTGAAAAACATATTTAAGACGAAATCAAAACAATGGGTGCACGCACTTTTCCTTAGCCAGAGGAGGAGGAGTAGGTGAGAGTATGTGAGGGAAAACAACATGGAGAGACCAAGGTCAGTGGAGAAGGAGGGGGAGGGGGAGCTCCAGGTGCCAGAGCTCTGCAGCCTCTGCAGGCCGTGGTGAGGCCCATGGTGAAGCAGGGGGTGCCCCTGCAGCCCATGGGGGCCCACGGGAAATGCTGAGATCCACTTGCCCCAAAGCGAGTGGATACCCTGAAAGTGGCCGTGGTCCAGAGGGAGTCCTAGTGGAGAAACAGGCCTTGACTTGCACCCTGAGACTGAACTGAGTGTCCCACATGGAGTGGGTGGGTGCCTGAGAGAGAGAGAGAGAGAGAGAGAGAGAGAAGCCCAGCAGAAGTCCGGTAAAGAGAAGAAGCCTTGCTCCCGAGATGGAAACGGCCCGGCTCAGAGGTCTGTACCCCGTGGAAGATGGACCCCACGCCGTAGCAGTTTTGGGGAGACTGCTTGCCTGTGTGGGGACCAGCGTCACTGTAGCAGTGTCGGGCGGGCTGCCGACGGTGAGACCCATGGCTACGCAGAGGAAAAGAACCTCTCCCCGGGCAGGAGAAGAAGATCTGGGTGATGAACTGACCTAACCCTCCCCCCATACCTTGTTCCCTTGTGCAGCTGCTGGGAAGGAGGGAGGGGGGGGTGAGCGGAGAAACGGTGGCCTTGAAGGGTTTATTTTACTTCTCATTTACTCCTCTGACTCTGTTAGTAATAAATTAGATCACTTTGCAACCTAAGTTAGTCCTGTTTTGCCTATTCTAAGTGCGTCTTCTCCCGGGTTTCCTTATCTCAACTCATGAGCCCTGAGTGTGGGTGTGTTAATTTGGGGGTACCTGGCATTTGGCCGGGCTCAAACCTTGACAATTGTGCATACTGGAGGCTGAGGTGAACTCAACAGGGGTCAAACAGGAAAAGCACCCCACTGTGCTTGCCCAGAGGCACCTTGCGTCCTTGGCATAGACTGCCACAGGAGAGGGCACTTCAAGGACACAAAAGGGTACTGATGGGTTTCTAACAAACCCACTATGAATTCAAAAGATCAAGCACTTACCTACGCTACTTGACTGCTCAGAAGATGATTTTGTTGTGGGATTGTTGCAAATTGAAGAACAGCAGGTGCCAGCTGCTACCAGGATAGTGCGCTGGCAGCGGTGTCACACAAACAAAGACTCCCTGGCTCCCATCCATGAGCTGGTTCATCATCTGGGGAGCCAAGGAGTGATCAGCAAGACTCACTCACCTTTTAATAGTTCCATATGGCCAGTGCAAAAGTCTGATGGAGGCTGGAGGTGAACAATAGACTATCGTGGCCTGAACAAAGCAACACTGCCACTGAGGGCTGCTGTACCAGATATGAACTGAAGTGGAAGGGAGACAAGTGGTATGCTACAGGTGACACAGTGCCAGTGTGGTTTTCCAGTTCCTTTGGCAGCAGAGTACAGGCCACAGTTTGCTTTCATGTGGAGGGGTATTCAATACACCACGCCACGGGTGGAAATACACCCCTACCATTTGTGATGGACTGACCTGGAAAAGAGTGACACCTCTGAGAATCAATAATACATCATTGCATGGGGCAACACCATAGCAGAAGTGTTCCAGAAGGGAAAATGAATAATTCAGATCCTTCTGAATGCCATGAAAAGAAGCAAGGTCAAAGGACCTGAACAGGAGATTGAGTTCTTGGGAGTAAAATGGAAGGATGAACACTACCATGTGGCTATGGCTCTTGTCAGCAAGACAGCAAGTCTTGCTGCCCAGAAATCCTGGAAGATATCATCAACTGGCCAGAAAGCAGAAATACCTATCCAGTCTCTACAGTTCAGAAAGAAAGGAGGGAAGGAGAAGGGATGCCAGCAACAAGTTTTCTGTCAGCTTTTACTCCTGTCCATTGAGCTGCACAATGTAGAATTAAAAGCTCTTTTGACTTCCTATGACCCAGGTGTATAGAATGATTTACTAAAACCTATACAAAACTGAAAAACAAGTGTTATTAGATGGGTTGCACTGCTAATTCAGCTTTGTTGCTAATTTATTAAACTCAGTTTGATTTCACAAGTTAGATTTTAATTAGGTTTTAATTTTTCAGAAATTTCAAAAGGGTGAATGACAGATAAAGAAGTGAGCAGGGTGTGCCATCCCAAATTACATATTAGTTGAAACTGATTTTAGAAAATTTTTGTTAGGAAAAAGATAGCATATCTGAGAAAGAAACACTATCTTTTTTTGACAGAGAATCTGCAAGATTTCTCTCCATAATCATTAAACAAATACCAACATCCTTCATAGTGTACAGTATAATTAGTAGGCTTGACAGCTAGTCTTTTAAGTGCAAATAGTATCAGACAGCTCTGAAGCATTTTGTACTGAGGTAATGCAACTTGATGTGGAAATTTGTTCATAAATTACTATATTTCATAGAATTTAAAAGGTAAATCCCACTGTGACTTATCTTAATCATCTTGGTCATCATGTTATGTTCCAGATAAAGTGTATTATTGAAATAAGCTGTCACTGAAATGTAATTACTGTGCCATTATATTGACATTATATTCACACAATCTGGGCCTATACTCATTACAATGGCATCTTCCTGAAAGACAAAAAGAAGAGAAATACCAGGAAAACCTCTAACCATTATTAAAGAATCTCACATCTACATACTTCAGTTTACCTTTTCCTTTCTCTTTTTCTGTAGGTTGTGACCTCATCCCAGTTCAGTATCTCAGATGGGGCGATCCTGAACCAATAGCAGCCGTTGTTTTTGCATGCCTGGGTCTGTTGGCCACGCTGTTTGTTACAGTCGTATTCATAATGTACCGTGATACTCCAGTGGTCAAATCATCCAGCCGAGAACTTTGCTACATCATTCTGGCCGGCATCTGCTTGGGTTACTTGTGCACTTTCTGTCTGATTGCAAAACCTCAACAGATTTACTGTTACCTTCAGCGAATTGGCATCGGCCTCTCGCCGGCTATGAGTTATTCTGCTCTGGTAACTAAAACCAATCGCATTGCAAGAATCCTGGCTGGAAGCAAGAAGAAAATTTGTACAAAGAAACCTAGGTTCATGAGTGCCTGCGCCCAGCTGGTGATTGCATTTATCTTGATATGTATACAATTAGGCATCATAGTTGCCCTCTTCATAATGGAGCCGCCAGATATAATGCATGATTACCCAAGCATCCGAGAGGTCTACCTGATTTGTAACACCACCAACTTGGGTGTTGTAACTCCCCTTGGATATAATGGATTATTAATTTTGAGCTGCACCTTTTATGCATTTAAGACAAGAAATGTCCCTGCTAATTTCAACGAAGCAAAATATATTGCCTTCACAATGTATACCACCTGCATCATTTGGCTGGCTTTTGTGCCAATATATTTTGGAAGCAACTACAAGATAATCACCATGTGTTTCTCAGTGAGTCTGAGTGCCACAGTGGCCCTGGGCTGTATGTTTGTGCCCAAGGTCTACATCATCCTTGCTAAGCCGGAGAGAAACGTGCGCAGCGCATTCACCACGTCGACCGTGGTCCGCATGCACGTAGGGGATGGAAAGTCATCTTCAGCCGCGAGCCGCTCCAGCAGCCTGGTGAACCTGTGGAAAAGAAGGGGATCATCTGGTGAAACACTCAGGTAAAGTTTTCTAATGTGGGAGTGTGGGGAGGCAGTTATGATCTTCTGAGAGTTATTAATAGTGGAAGGACAAAGGGAAGTGTGTTAATTTCCTTTGCCTCTGCACTGGGAGTCGAGTGAGTCCTCTGTCCCCACATCTGCAAGTTTTGGGCTTGATTTAGTCAAAATGCTGTGCAAAAACAGGGGACAAAGCAACGGGCAAACAAAGTTGGAAGTAATGGCTGTGACAACTGTACGTGAATCTAGGGAGGAAAACAAGATCTTAGGAGGAAAAAAACCCAAGAGAATAAAGAATACAACTCACTGCCTTGTCCTGACTGCACCCATTTACAATCTCTTTCCCTTAAATAAACTTCTTAGTGTCTGTATTTTGCCTCTAGTGACAGCAGTAAGACAACAGGGTTGCGGCTACAGCTCCGTAATTGAGGTGGAGTATTAAACACAAGAGTCATCGTGAGCAGCCACTCTCAGGCATCTGAGGATTTATTTCGTATGACTTCTCTGTTACACCTTTTATCTCCTCTTGCCTTGATTTTCCTTTCTTATATTCTTATATCTCTTCCTATTTTCTTTCTTTTTGTCCTCATCTGTCATCTCTTCCTTACCTTTTTCTCTACACATCCTCCTAACTCTAACAGATTCAGCTGCTCACAGAGCCCGCTCTGCCTACCCTTCCTGCCATTGAACAGACACTCCCTTGTGAGATATTTCTTTGTTTCTTCCGAAGGCATTATTTGAATTCAGTTATCGTGCAGACAACTTGTATGTTCAGTGTATAAAAATTACCTTAAATGAACACTAAAGAGAAAGGAGAGCTCTGGAGTGGAAACACTGCCCTGCTTCATAGACAGAACATGCAGGCATGCAACTTGCCCAGTGGTTTGTTTTCAGCCTTTGATCCTTTCACTATTGATATGGGTGCTATGGGGATAATTTGGGTTATTTAACTGCTGGCATAACAAAAAAAAAATCTGTCAATATGAAACTGCAAAGAAACAATTTTGTCATTCCTCAACTATGTATGTCTAGCCTGGAAGTGACAAGTATCTAGATTTTTCTCCTCACTGAAACGCACATGGATTTTAGGATTGATAATACGAATATTTCCAGACATATCATTGTTAACAACTGGAACTGGCATGGAACAAGGACAATTTGTACTTCCATTTTTGTGTGAAACACAATTTAGACCTGAGGGAGGACTTTATTAGTAATACCTGGAGGATATATTATGCCAAAGTGATTATTTTTTTCTGTCAGAATATTACTAATGGTTCTCTTTCAGACTTTGAAGCAGCACAAAAATGGCCAGTCCATTACAAGATATTTTATACCTATTAACATTGTTAACACCAGAGTGTTAATGATGTTTTATTCCAGTTCCTTTCCAGGTGCAGAGTTGGATGATATTTTAAAATGATAAATCCTTTTTCAGATTAAGTGATGGTTACCTGAAATATCCTTTTCTGCAACCTCTGTCAGTATGCACAAATGACCTGAGGTATTCGAATTAAAAGTCCTATAGCAACTTTTGGGCCTGTTAAAAGATGCATTCTTCAAAATATGTCTTCACTAGAAAGCATTCTTCTTTGAGATCACTATTAATTTCCCTTAGTTTTGCTGCAGGACTCATTTGCCATCTTGCAACTATTTTACTCAGCAAGATGAAGTCATAGATGATAGGAAGATCTTGGGCTTGGGAAGGAATTTTTTGTCATCTACTCAGGTCTGATTTGGAAAGACATTACTCTAAAATCTTTGGTTTGTTCTGAAAAGCAAGGAGCATACCCCATTATTAAATATTCTAAATGACAAGATGCATTATCTTCTTTTTGAGGACTCTCTTTTCATTTCTTTATATCCTTCAATGCACAGATAATACCTGCAGTAGGGAGACAGCAGAATGTAATAGATCATCATCAACAAAGACTTCTTTTTCAATAGCACTGTCTTGGGAATGACTTCAATCCAAAAGAGCTTTAAGAGTGCCCAATATGTGTATGTGGGAATGAAAATGGCAGCGCAAAGCTGATACATTGACATATTTTCCTGGATACAAAGAACTGAATCTTTTCATTTGAAACTTGGAGAAAAACTTCTATATTGTCAGCAGTGTTCATCAATGCACAAAGCTGTAGCAAACAAGATCCTCCTCATACACGTGTCTGAATCCTCAGCTGATTAAACTGTGATGATGCCACTGAGTTTAGTAGTGCTCAGTCAGAATATGCCTGAAGGGTCTAGGCATCCAAGAGGAAACTGATTCCATCGATCCTGGGAAATTCTCTCTAATCAATGCTAATTTAATTACATGAAAGAAAGTGCTAAAAGGTGCTGAGTAAATTTAAAATGCTGATCAGGATTTAGCTAGTTCTGGTATAATCTCCAAGAAAACCACTGTCAGTTTCAATTCTATTTAGTGTAGAAAATGAACAGACTTCCACCATTTTACTTAATAATGAAACATTTCTTTGAAAAAATCTGGTTACACAAAGCAATAGGTTTCAAGATATTATTCTGTACAATGCTCAAAAGCTTGTTTGGATAGTTATTCAAGTAAACACCAAAGTATTCAGAATCAAAGGAAATATCCACTAGAGCTACACGGCATTATTTAAATAGCTCAGAGGGGTTTTATTTAAAAGAGAGTGAGTCACTGTTGAATTTTAAAGAAACATGCTATTTAAGTCACCAGTGCATAGAGGGGCCTCTATCATTAGCATTTTGCTTCTTGACACTAATTTATAGCACAGTGTAGTATTGCATCAAATCATTGTCAAACAGATAATGCCAACGCGCCATTCAGAGCTTTCACATCAGCTGCAAAATGACAGATAACAAGACTGCTTTTGCCTAAATAAAGCAATGCATCTGTTTCAATCCTAAATGACTTTTTGCATGGGGTGTTCTTCAATTAAGAAAACTCAAGCAAGCTGTGGTTATGTGTCGGAATGAATCTTCACATATTGAAATATGTAGAAGGAGAGAGTAAAACTACTCCTTGCCCAGTGAAATGAAAACCGTTTCATGTAGGCTATTGTCATTCAGCAGCACTCACCAAAAGATATTCTGCCCTCATTTAAAAGTAGGGCTACCAAACCTGACGTTACCAGAAGCGACTCCACAAAAGAGAATACTACATAGCTGGAGTCAAAGCCCTATAACCAGTGTAGAGAGGCATCTGGAACTTCTGATTCCAGTTATCTTACCAGCTAATTTCATAGAGACTAGGAAAGCCATAAATAAATTGAGTGTATCTTACCTTGAGGTACCAGGAGCTGTTATCACATGTGCTACACAGACTTTTTGCAAGGGTTGAAAATACAGGGCTATAGTATTATGATATTTCTAGTCAGGACTGCACACCAAAAGGTCTCAGTCATGCTACCTTGACCTGGAGAATAGTGTAGATGTTCAAAGCTCCTCTTAGCTTTCCTATATCTTTGCCCTGGATTTTGCACAAAAAATCAACCATTGTAGGTGTTTATGTCTTCTGGAAAGTGCCTTTAAATGGGGCAAACCACACATGCTCCATTTCCCAAGCTTACAAAACTGACCCTTTAAACACACTCATCTTCCTACAGCTACCTGTAGGAAAGTAAGATTTCTTTCCTTTAAAGCAACTAATAAACTGTTCTGAGCCACCAGGAAAGTATTAAAACCAGCCCTAAATACTGTCTCTCACATATATATGTGCTATTTAAGTCTTTAAAACCCTACCGGCATTTTTCTCTTTGCCCTTCAAATTTCTTTCAAATACTCACAGTGCAGGCAATGTTCCTTCTCTCCAATTCTCCTACTGTTGGCTACAAATGGCCCAGTGGTTCCTGCCCTCAGCTCCTTCTTTTGGAGGTACCCAAACTACCTTCAAGGTCTTTTGGTTGATTCAGCAGCAAATTCTGCAATATTTAAGCCTGCAACATATTATGGGAAAATTCAGAGGAACCTGGAATCCTTCTATGGATGAAGCTGTGACACAGAGCTGATCAGGCAGTGAGGTGGGAGCATCTGAAATAGGAGTGAGGTCAGAAAACACAGCTGGGATCCCAAGGTAAGGCTCTCTGCCTGGAGATCAGAGGCTGAGCTCATATGCAACCCCCTTTACTTATATTTGCAGTGGCAGTGAAAGGCAGAAGAAAGGAATTAGGCAGTTAAAGTGGTTCTTAATTGCCAGTTGGCCATTCTCCCTGTAGTGATGTAGGACTCATTTAGGTTTCTTCTAGCACATTCTCAAAAGACAGAAGCTGGTAGATGTCCAGTACAAGCCAAAAGAACCCTCTTGAAACGAAACAAGACAAATCATCATCTTCTAAATGTGCAACTAAGCCAGAGGGTTGAGCAGCACTTTCAATCTGTAACCCAGGCAGGTAGCTATGATCACTCAAAAGGAAAGAATCACCACCAGCTAAGCCAGATAATGTCAGGTATATTCAGGATACATTAAGTGTTTGTGTTTTGTGCCTAATTCCTCCATACTTCTGTGAACAGCACAACATTGAACAACAGAAGTATGCACATAAATTTCTTCACCTTATCATAGACGCTTATCTCACAAATCTTTTTGAGACTAAAGCTTAATAACCCAGTGTGGAAGCAATACTTTATTCTACCTGGATTTACTATGAGATGCAGTACTTCTTAAATATTTAAACATAAGTTATGGCTGTCAAACTAAATGAGCTGTTCACTTGTTTTTTAATGTATTGTCTTGTCCACTGAAGAAGTTCGTCCTGTACTGTATGATTGCAGAACTGAGCATTGCTCTGTATTCTTCTGCAGAAGTGATAGGACTGACAGCTTTCATCCAGGACTGGAAATCCCTTGTCCTAGTGAGCCACACTCACTCTTAGGGGAACCACAAAATTTTTGTTATATAAATCACCATCATTTTGTTTTATCTTACTAAACTTAAACAAAGATGCCAACACATCCACCTCAAAATCATGTTTCTCCCTCCCAAGTGCTACACAGGTAAATCAGATAAAGCCATCAGGTGCCCAGGCTCACGTGCTGTTAATTGCCATTCCCTGTCTCCTATAAGGAAAACATGGTAAGCAAGGTAGATTTTTTCCATTGAGTTGGATTCAGTCCTGGACCACCAGCGTTTATAGTTAGTGTATAATTAGACATCAGGCAGTCCCAAACTGTGCCATAATGAAGTATTTTGGAAACAGGTGTCGACCATCACACGGCATGCTCTGTTTCTGCAAGGAACATCTGGTTTTCTCCCTCATCTGTTCAATTTCCCCTGTTATGATTGACTATATCTGTTTTGTTACAATTCAAACAGGAGCTATTTTGGACCAGAAAGTAAGAAAATACGCTTGGATCAGCCCAGAAGCTGCCATTCATGGATTAGAAATATTCCAGTCTAAGTATTATATCATGCATCAGCATGCTATATTTCGGGACCGAAATCTTGGGATAAGTTTTTTCAGAAGTCTGAACTGAAGTTTCTCAAAAAGTCCACTCTTTTTCCCTCAGGAAATTTTTGAAACAGTACTTCTAATGTTGAATATGATTGAAATCCACATAAAGTACTGAAAAAGACCGAGTGAATTGAAAACGTGAAAAACTTCTTCAAAGTTTCACTACTGCTATGTTGCATTATTAAGAAAATCCTGGGAAGACACTGAGTTTCCAAACAAATTGGAATCCCCATCAGAGTAAACTTCTGCCACTGTTACACATACCATGACAAGGCTCCCCAGTATGCAACCCACGCAATTCCCATTGCCCAGATATCAAATTTTCACTGGGTAAAAGCCACATACATGAATAAGCAGATAGATTAGAAGTCATGGCCATCAAGCTGTGATCAAATTTTTTACCAGCATGAGGATTTCTAATGTAAATGGGAGAGATTCAAATTCCCTACACCTTAGAAGATGAGTTGCCTTAGAGATGAAACAGGCCTGTTGTTTGACATGGGGCTTTTAGTACTGTAAAGAAGGTGGAGTACAAGAAAAACTGAGGAAGTTTAGTGGAAGGCTGAAGCTGGTTCTCATTCCTCATGTGTACACTCATTGAGGAAGGTACTGATCCGGAGCTTCTGCCACAGAATATTCTATTGGGATACATTTTTACAGTGCAAGTGCCAATTTTGTCTTAGTTTATAGGCAGCTTGAACAATTTCTCTGACACATTTTGAACCATGATAAAAGAACACTATACTTCACTTCCAAACTAATTTTTAAAAACTTTTTACTTACCAGACTTTGCCAGGGCATGGCTTGTAGGTTCATACTCACAATTTTCATAACCAAACGGCTGAGATACATCTGGTGATCTGTTTGGTCACACAATACAGGAAGACTAAAACTCCATCAGGTTCATTGCCTTGTGAAAGGGAAAGCACAACTTTCCTAAAGTCTGGAATAACAGTCACAGATTTCATAAAATCGTGGATTCCGCAGTTCCTGCAGGAAGTTGAACTGATTTAAACATGGAAACATGAAATTAATATAGAAGAGGTTTAAGTTGATTTAAACATGGAAACATAAAATGAATATAGAAGAGGTTGTAACCCCACAATACCGCGCTCAAAACTAGTGCATAACCTCCCTATGGAGTAATATCAGCAGCTTGTGAGATATGACAGCACGGCTTTCTTCCCTACTGCAACTTGGTGGAGCCATTCTGTCTTGCATAAAATAAACACTGATTGGTTTAAAAAAAAAAAAAAAAAAAAAAAATATATTAAAAGAGTTATTTTCTAGCCTGGTGAAAAGTGAAATGATTTTTAATGTCAATCAATGGCAGAGGAGAGGTCCCAGCCCACCTGTCTTATACCCCACAAGTACCCCATCCATGAGGCTGTTATAACAGCTTTGCACTAGAAGATCTTTGCAATTCCAGTTTTATTTCACCTTGGAAAAAGAAAAAATGAAGGAAATTATTTGAAATTCTGAAGTTTTATAGAATAAAGAAAAAAATTAGAGTTGATTTTTAGTGTTTTTAATCAACACTTGTGTATACAGGGAAGTATTGGGAGATTATCAAAGAATGTGAATTGGGAGAACTAATGCTTAAGAAGTTATATTCTAGAAATAACTGGCATCATCTTTGAACTGTAACAGTGACCAGCTTTTAGCCATTGCCCACCTCAATGCAATAAATCCCTGTGGAAACTCAAAAATGAAAAAGCTGCTCAAAACAGAATGACATATTAATGCAAGGCAAAAGATGTCATTGAAAAATCATTGTGTACTAAAAAATAAGCACATTTCTCCAGATGCTTTTTAGTGGAACCATTGACTACAAATTGCACAAAAGTAGTTGGATGCCTCTGTGTTATGAGCTGATGCTAAAAAAGTGGGTAAGCTTCTTACATGACTTAATGTCCTTAAAGCAGATAAACATGAGCTGAAGGTTTGGCCCAATGGGTATTGTTCTTATTCAAAAAAAGAAAATCTAGACGTAGTGACTCAACGAGATATTATTTGTTTGCTTTATAGCCTTGCTAAAAAAGAATTTTGATGCATGCAGGAAAAAAAATTGAATCTTCAGAGAAAGTCATTATCCTTTTGATGGATTACTCTGCTTTTATTAATTAATCAGTTCCCAAATAGATCATTCAAAGCTATTTTAATCTAATATGCTAGAAAAATTTAGATTGAGAGATTACTGAATGGTTTGAGTCCTTCATTTTTCCCTAAATAATTTAGTCTTGGTGTCTTTTTGGACAAGCTTCATACTGTGATTAATTAGACTTCAAATACTCTGAAATGACTGAAGAATATTTTATAAAACTCAGTGAAAGGTATTACTGAAAGCTTTTGATAAATTGCTGCTAAAACATCCCATCTGTATAATGAATTTATACTCCTGAATGACCTTATTACAATGGTTTTTAATTTGTATACACTGAAAGTGTTGTTGTTTTGAATTTTCCCCTCAACTTAAATTGAATTTAAATGTTGATTCATTGATTGATTGATAAAATTTTTTTTGGCTGCAGTAACCGAGCACATGTCTTCAAACCTAATATTTGGCATTATTTATATTATTAAGGCACTTTTACCATCATTTTGAAGCAAATATCATAGCTGAAGTCTGCAAATTAAGTGATGTCATGAACAGTTCTCTGCCTACTGTTACCAAAATACACTCTAGGTTGCAAAATGCAGTCTTGCTAGTGTACTGCAAGAAAGAAAAGGAAGGAATAGTGAAGATGGACCCAGCAATTTTACATTTTTTTTAGGGAAAGAAAGAATTTCAATTTTTTAATAACAATGTTTATCCCTTGTACGTTTTTTTTTTCATCTTCCAGTCTGTCTCCCAAAATTCTGATGACAAATAAATGCCACCATGTACTGTATCAATACTGTCCTTATCACACATGCTGGAGAGCACTCAGAGAAGCCATGCAGATGGTCTCATACTCATTAGCATGCACCATGTAGGTCCTGTCTACCAGGTTTGTCTACCAAAGGAATTTCTGCTTCTTTCTAGAGAAAACTTTGACAGGAACTGGCATTGTAATTAATTTGATGTACTGCAATTTATCTGGTAAACAGAAGACTAGGACATGCACTGTCCTTCCAAGGTCCACCAAGTCACAAACCAGTCTGCCAATGTGGAAACATCTGTATGAATTATAATGAATGGTATTTGTACTCATTTCCTGAATGTTGATGTAGACTGGTGGAAGAGCAGGAATTTCATCTTACTGAGAGCTGTGTTTGGTGACAGATACCTTTTAATGATTGTGACTGAAATTTAAGGCAAATGTCTGCTAAAATATATAAACATAAGGCTCTTTTAGTCTACTATAGTTTTGACTGTAGCATTATATATTGAACATTTATATAGGTAAGAGCCTGCTGTACAAAAATCCTGTACAATGGTTTGTCCAACATTTCAGAGAAACCCTTTCTGGCACAAGGGAAGTAAACAGACTGATAATATTTTGCTATGTCTAATCTTCCCTTGAGCCAGTATAATGCTTTGTATATCATTCCATCAAAAATGTTATTTTAATTCACCAGCTGCAATTACATATGATTACTTAATTAGAATAAGCTTTAAGAAAGAGTAAAATATTATGCTGCACTTGAAAAGAAATAAATTGTAAGTTTGGCTCTAAAGCAATTTTACTTGCTGAAATTGTACTAATAAGCAAGTAGTGTTTATATGTTGAGTTTTTTAAAATAAAAAGAAGTGGCATGCCTAATAACATACAATTTATTTTAGCCATTTCATAAATGGGAAAAGTCACACAATAAACAGAGACCCTTTTAAAAACATTCAGTGGAATATGATGCACTTTCAAGATAGCATGACCAATCTCACAGAATTGGTTTTCAAGAACACAGTATGTTTGTAGTTTAAAGCAGCCCCTACAGTAACAATACTAAATATTGTTCATCTTTCATTATTTAGCATTTGTACAGAAATCTTTAAGCATATATTGTCTTGCATAATCTAAAGGCTAGCTTTAGCTTTGCTGCTATGAAATGTAAGGATATAAGAATAAAAGGATCTCCACCTACACACACATAAAACCTGGTTTCTGCAGCATTTTAGTGAATTACTACTGATCCCATTCTGGATGATGATTCCCATATTGCCCCTTTGTTTCCCATGACATCCGTTAATATTTGTCTACAAGAGGAGTTTTGTTGGAAGGTGAAAAAGGCAAGAAAAACTGAGTTATCTCACTGGTGCTTCCTACCAGGTACCACATGTACATCAAGTTCACTAAAAACCAAGGCATTACAGGCATGGTTTCTCAGCCCAGGAGTTTCTTTCTCTCTACTGATGCTTTTTGGAGAGAGTAGAGCGCTGCTATGTAAGATAAAGTGATGTGACCAAATATTTGGCAAATGGACAAGCTCTGCAGTGACGGAGTTACTGGGAATTACTTCCCAAATTTCCTGTCATTGATCAACACTAATAAAGCATATCAGCATTTATCATTAAACATTTTCCTTAAGACAACTTGCCCCTGTGCAACAAAATGACACTGATCACACTTCCCCACCAAAACGTGTGAAAAAAACCCTTAAAGATGATTGAAAACATTTTAAATCCTTTAACAAAATTTAGTAGCTGCCTTTCTGTAAAGAATTAAAGTCTTCTATTTTCTATCCGATACATAGTCCTGGTATTGGAGAAAATGAGAAAATAAATTTGTTCTTGCAAATACTGCTCACACTGTATGCCTCCTCCATAATACCAGCCAAAATACCCAATTAATTTTCACATTAGTATTTCTTATGTCAACTGTAAAGAAATATCTGAGGGTTTTCCCTCTCAACAGATTGGCTCTCTTAAAGCAATCCTTGGTTTTAACAGCGTGGAAGGGGACATTTTTCTAATGCAAGACGTTCTGAGGCAAGATAATTTCTGCTCTGAAAGCTGAAAACCCTTTTTACACAGAATCTTTGGTGTGCCTTTCCAGAATGGTCACTCAGAGAATTTTGCAGCTTCCATTCAATAGTTAGATGCACTTTCCACACTAGGAGGATTGATTAGAATTTGGTCACTGTTTTCATAATTATATGGACACTTAGCATTGAATGAATGGCAGCGTAGCAGTTACTATGGTTAAGGACTTTGAGGTATTATGAGACAACACATTGTTTCTGATGGTGCAATTTGCTCTTGAGTGGATGGAAAAACTTGAGATATTCATAGCAGTGCATCTGCTGATTTTCATGGTAGTGAAATTTATGCTAATGTGAAATGGACAGGGCGGGGTTACTTATCTGGGTCCATCCTAACTTGGGGAATTGAAGATCAGGTTGGAGTTACCAAGGACACATACCTCTTGTTTCCTTTTGTCAGCTACTTTTTAGAATTCTGCTTATTGTGTACATTTAGTATCTCCCAGTTTTTCCTGGTTTTGATTTTTTCTCCTTCTGCCTTGCTAGGCAAAATATGTCTTTTGGTTATTTGGTCTAAACATAACTGTGTGTCTTCCTGCTCCTCCTAAATTCTACTTTCTTTGATGTCTAAAACCTTCACTCCAAGTTTATTTCCTTTTCTTTCCTGTGAAGTTTCTACACATTCTTTTCTCTTTGCTCTTTTTCTCTGACTATCCCAATTAGTTTTGTATGATCCAGTTTGACTTCATTTGTATTTTTCAGTAAATTTATCCACTCTCTAAGCCCATCCATTTTTTCCTCTGCTCTAGGAATCGACTTGCATTTAATTCGTATGTATCCCATGCCAGCTTCACGCCTATCTGGGAGCACGACATATACCACACTCTGGATTGCCTTAAAACCTTGGTAGCCAGTCTACAAAATTCCTGTTGTTCCTCCTTTCAGTAAGGTTATAATTTGTAAATGAAAGGACTTTGCACCTAACACACCTCATTTTACTGTCTCCAGTTCACTCTCAGATTCACTAAGCTCCTTCATCAGTGATTTTGCAATATGCACTGCATCTGAGGGTCTACTACAACTGCATCCAATATTTAGTCTCACTTTCTCTGTACTCAGGTTATTTTTCTTTTACAGGGTAGTACTCTTTAAGGTACTTTTGTTATCTAGATCAGATTCACGAACGAGCAACAAAAAAGTCATTTATTCTGTGATTTTAGCAGTGTGAAATGCCCAAGCTTCCCCATAGAAGTCTGTTAAAAGCCCACAGTGCAGCTCATAGAATTTGGAGGTGGGCTATCACAAGCTCTTTGAGAAGATACATATGCATATTTTGTCCAACTTTTTCTTAAGGGTTTTAAAATACATATTTCAACACCTAGCACAAGAATTTATACAATTAGGGTGAAGTTCACTACTGGAGGGAGACACAGTGTGAGACCTCTTCATTACTCACATCCCAATTGAATGCTCAGTGAGTAAACAATGGCCAGGTCTTATCTTGCATCTTATCCAGGGATTAATTAGGTAATCGAGTATTAGACTGTTTATCCAAGAGAATTTTTCATCCAAGTGCAAGGTCTGGTATGTAAATATGCATAGTACTGCACTGGGCTCCAGGGTTGTGGTTGATTTCACTTGACTTTATTTCTAGATCTCAGCAAGTCACCTAACTTCTGTTTGTTGCCAAGGGAGAGAGGAAAGCCCATTCGCAACATGAACTGAGCCCACACAAATTTTACCCAACCAATCCACTACATTGGCGCTTGCTTTGAAAAATGGAACAAGCCATGTATTACAGAGGTGTAGGATTAGGGAAATAAGTTAGGATTGAGAACATGGCCACCAGCTGATTTCCCACTGATTCTTAATTTAAGTGTTGCTTCCCCTAAACTGTTTCTCTCTAACTCTTTTGGTCTAACTCCAAAAAAATATTAAAGACAAAATGTTAGCATGCTATTTATGCTGTAAAACTATTTGGCTCCTCTTATATGGAGATATAGATATATATAAAGAAAACGGTGAGCACCTGTCCTGCATAACCCTGCGTGCTTTAACGCTGGTCTGGGGTTTTGTGCAGTTTCTCCATTGCTCCCACAGCTGCTTTGCACTATTCTCTACCACTGCTGCAGTAACACTCACGTGCATGGCCCTTGGCACAGCAGCTGCCAAAGAAAGCTGAGCACACAATCACTTCTCTCTGTTTGCTCCTGTTGTTGTCGTGATTTATTAGGTACAAAGGCAGGAGACTGGCCCCCCCGCACAAGTCGGAAATAGAGTGTTTCACCCCAAAAGGGAGTATGGGGAATGGTGGGCGAGCTACAATGACCAGGTAAGCAAAGAGCAAGTGGCCTTAGGTCAGTGTGATATGTCTGTGAACAGGAGGAGCAGCCCTGGACAATTCCAGGCCAGATCCTCTGTCTGTAATTCCTGTGTATCCCATAAAGTATGTTTAGAAAAGAAAAAGAAAAAACGTGTTGCCACTGCTGATTTCTGTGTTCCATCTGACCGCCAAAAAAACCCTGCACCATGTTCATTCCAGTGATCTGAACCACGTGTCCTGTGTGATGTTGTTGTAAAATGGTGCTTTGGGGAGGAGAAGTCTTGCACCTGACTCAATAAGCCAGTCTGGCAGATGAAAAGAAACAGCATTCAAACCTGAAGTTAGGGTAGGCCCGCTATATATTAGGAGTTACATTAACTCTAATCAAAAGAACTTTTAAAAAGGGCAGAGAAAAACTGAATGATGAAAACATTTTCAATATGAAAATGTTGGTTCTTCTCAATCAAAATATCCTGTGGAAAAGTGCTGAGTTTTGCAGTAATTTTAAGGAAAGGTTTCAAAGTAATTTTAAATAGTTTAAAACATCTTTTCCATAACTCTCTCCATTTAATTTAATTTAATTTCTATGCTTATTTTAAATTTTTTTTTGCCATTATGTATTGCATGACATTAAGCACCAATGTTACAATTTAATAAATATCTAATTCTAGATTTTCTTCAATGTTACTAGGATCAACTGCTTCAATATGGACATTTTGATGTTTTTCTATTGAAATATTTCAAACTACTTAATTCTGTGAAATATTTGGAGATTTCAGCTATTCTTCTCATTTTGAGTGCAGTCAGATTTCCAAAAGCTGAATCCTGCCATAGGACATAAATGTCATTTCTCCATATATCTCCTTTTGTAAATGAATAAACACATACATGTCGAAGATGGTTATACATCTTTCATGAAACAATGCTCTTAAGAAGCATTGTGTCATTGTGTTATGTTCTATTAAGTGTTAGAATGTTTTCATTATTTATTTAAAGATCTACTCATTCCTTATCAACCCCTGCAGGATATTTATAAAAGTAACCTTAGAGCACAGGGTGATCCAATTATACCTTCACTTTTCCCAAGTGTTACATCACTTGGGAAATTTTATCATTGCAGGAGGGTGTTCAGTGAGGCACTTGCATAGCGTTATGTTTCCCCTGGGTTCAGCAATCACACACATACATAAGGCCATCAAGACTCACACCACATAGCACACACCTGAGAGTTCCTGCAGTTTAAATGACATCGGAAACATTTATCGCTGAGTGTTGTACACAAAGTATATTTTTTGGTCAACTGGAATTGTTTCTTGTCCATGTGTTGTCTGGATTTTTTTTTTTTTTTCTTATATTGCATTGCCTTCAGAAATATTTATTCTTCATTTAAAAGCTATCTGTAATCAATACATATAAGGGAATTTTGAAGAGTGGAAAAGAACATGTAATTGTCAGACAGCTGTATTTTGTTGTACAATATTCAGCTCTGTTTTGCCTGGCCATGTATACACACTTGAAAAACTTCTTTTTTATATCTTCACAGTGAAGAATCTGTTTGCATTCCAGACTGTAATCGATCTGAGTCAAGTAGAGAGGAGAAAAAGGTTCCTGTTAAAGAGGATGCCCTAACAGTCAAAAAGACTGGAAACTGTGTCAGTCTAATAGTTCCACAGCAAGACTGTCAGCTGCAAGACCTACTCAAACAGTTAAGAACACCAGCTGCTTAACAGAGAGTGCAATTGTATTTGATGGCTGTGTTTTGTTGTCTCCAGCCACAATGTCCTGGCCAATGGTCCTTGTCCAATTTTGTGAGCTCAATAGAGTTACCACTCAATAGCCTGGGAATCTCCCAGAGAGAACTCAGCCGTTGCAGAACAGAAAGTAGGTACCATTCTTGTGTCTCAGTATCAGACCAATGCTAGAAGTCACTGAGATGAAGAGCAGATGGAAAAAGACAGATGCAGGGGTCTGACCATTTGTAAATGATGAAAAAACTCATCATCTCACGAGACAAAGAGGTCCCATGATACTGACTGAATCTCACAGTCTTTCAGTCTGAATAATGCCATGCAATTCATACTGGGCAGTGTTGCTCAGTTCATGTCCTCAAATCCCTTGCGCAACACTATATTTGTGTTCCAACCCTAGCGTGGATATTTTCCACATCAGGGCTTAATTATCCCTATATTTATTCTAGTATTACAAGTGGCTTTGGATTTTACAAGTGAAAAGTGACATAAAAATAGAAGTAGTGGGTACAGTATGTGATGCCTTGTAAGGCTATTTTTAATTAAGGGAAGTTTACACATCACCTGTGAGCATCATTCACATATATGATAAAATCAACTATGGAATGCGATATTTTATGAAGCTTTCACAAAGCAGGCATCACAGCATCATTTCTTTTGCATTTCTTGCATCATATTTGCATTTCTGATTTGATTAAATGAAATTAATAAGAAAAATTCATTAATAATCCTGCTTAATAATTGACAGGAGTAATTTTCCTGCTGAGAAGTCCCATGTGCAAAAATACTTCTGTAATTATTTATCAGGCATGCCAAACATCTAAAATTCCCCCAATTGCATGCTCTTTGCAGAGGATAGAAGCCAAATCAACTCTTGACTTTGGAGATACAACTGGGGGTGTTAAATCTCTATTTTTAAATTTTTTTTTAGTTGATTGGTTGTTTTTTTGTTTGTGTGTGTGGTTTTTGTGTTTCTTTTTTTTTGTGCACTGCTTGTACGGTCATTTCAGTGTCAGGTAAGGCGACGGTTTCTATTTCTCCCAGATTCCATTTCATACCTTTAGCAATGAAAACAATGAAAAATCATGTTGACCAACTAATGCTGAAAACACCTTAAAGCATGTTCAGCATCAGGAGGCAGAACTCAGAGTTCAAGAGTTGCCATTGTCGTCTCTCCATCTCATTAATAGAATGCTTCAGTGTAGCAGACATGCTTGAAATGGCATTTTTCGGACAAATAACACAGCTCTAGTCACCTCAATTAAAAATTGCAATGAGGTCATGGTAGAAGAGCAAAAAAGATACATCTGATACCAGGGTCATTTTTGCATTTTGGGTGATGATCATTGGTGTATCAGAAATGTTTCATCCAGATACTAGACCTTCCATTTCCCATTCTAACCAGGCATGCTGCTGAAGCAACTGCCAGAATTAGCATCACTGGTGGCTGCACTAGGAGTTCACTGGCAAAGGCTTTGTCCATCAACTCTCTCTCATTTTGCAGTTTCTTTCATCCTTACATATTCAAGTCATTCATATAAGTGTCAGCTGGGATTTTCACGAGGAAAGGAGGTATCACGAGATTACAGTTTGTAGACTAATATAAATAATTGCTCTTGCAGTTGACAACAGAAAACTACTCTGAAAAATAATTGTGAAACAGTGTCTATTTCTAGAAGTCAGGACATGACAAATTTACTTTTTGCCCTGCATCATTCCTCTTTTCTGTTTTGTTGTCATTCATGTCCATAGAAAAAACAATCTGAGGATAATTGAAACTAAATAACTTGGATGATATATCACTAGCAGGTTACTTGTGTGTGACAGAATTGTCTTTTACCTAGGGAAACAATCATGCAGGTATGTAGAGGTTTTCTTAAGTTTTTTGAAAGTAGAGGAATAGCAGCAACATAAAGCATTACAGTGGTAGAATTGAACTAATTTAGACATCTTTGGTTCTGCATCCAGTTATCCAGGTTGTCCTATATTTCTGGGAGAAACTATGACTTGCTTCTTCATAGTTGTATACTGGAGCTCACCACTTCTGCCACTTATTTCATTTCAGTGTTTTTACCATGTTGCAAGGCACTTGCATTCTCCCAGGGATGAATAAGCAAAAGGAATGATCTTAGATTGCAAGAGACAAGATGAGAGAAGATGCATATGTGCCCCTACTTGAATTCATCACAGGCACAAACACACACCATCCCTTATGAAGAGTCAAGTTTTAATTAAGTCTACAGATAGCACACAAATCCTTTACAGGCAGGGTAATTACATCATCGAGTCTTTAATAAGTTTCAGCAGAGGAGTCTGAAAGAACAGATTCTTACTATTTATTTTGAATAACAGGAGTTCTCTTTGGCAGAAAGTTATATGGGCTGAGCCAAGTACAGAAGCTTATCCTGCTTACCACCACCAGCTGCTTCTGGGGATAACACAGGATGACTTCTCCCTTAAAGACAGGAGAAACCTGCAGTGTTGGAACAATACCTTCCTTGCAGCTCTTCAGCCATTGAAACATCTGGGCATAAATTTGCCACCAATTTTAGCTCCATAAAATTTAGACCAATGTTCTGAAATATGGACTTTCATTCATGGACTTATAAATTTAAGAATTTGAAATCATTCCTTATTACAGCCTTATTACATGAGGACAGATTGCAAACTTATCATACAGGTCTCCATTAAGTTATTGTCCAGTGTCTGTTTGCAGTTGTAACATTTCAAATCTGGAGTTAAATACCCATATTAGTATATGATAGGGAACAAAAATTGCCTTACATTTTTGTATTAATCTATATTATTTCACTTGTATTTTGGTTTCCACTGCTGAGTAATACTATACAGCTGTGCATTCTAAGCTTTCTTAAAAAATAGTGAATTCCATAATTTTAAACTGATTTTCCTAGTTCAGTCAAAGATATTAAGAAAACAAGTGACTTATTTTCAAATTGCATATGCTTTCAGTAACTGTCCCCAGTACCAATCCCTAGGCACTCACCATCAGAAATAATTTTAGCAACTCCGGGTAATCAATGAGAATGGCACTCTTGTTAAAATATGAGAGTTTTCAGCTGCTGTGGCTGTCAATTCCTCTTCCTGTTTTTCGTTTCTTCTGCATTTTGAAGGACCTGACAAAACAAATTTCCTTCATTAGCACCTGGCTTAAAAAACACTTGTGGTAGACCTATGCACCATGTCATAAATCATACCACAGAGGAAAAAATGCTGCAATAAAACTTCTACTACCTCAACCAAAACAAAAGACAAAGTGAGCTAGACAGTTAAAAAAAAAAAAAATGTGTAAAGGGAGGAGTTTTTTTTTTTACACCTAAGTGTATAAAAAGCACTTAATACCTCTCATGAATACAGAAAAGAAGCCTTAAAGACAAAATTCAAGTGTCTCTAAAAAGATTAAGTAAGGGAAGCAAATGAGAAACAAAATTAATTGCTATTCTGTTATCAAGTGGACAACTGTAGAAACAATATTTGAAATATCAGCTACAAAAATTCTCTCATTTATTCCAATTTCATTTCATGTACATATTATATTGTGGTAGGTATAGCAGCCAGGGAAAAAGCCAGTCTACCAAAATCAAAGCAGCTTTTAGTAAAGATGATGGAGAAACAATTATTATGCCTGAATCTCAGGAAATCTCTCTTGTGCATAAAGCTGAACCTAATTAACCTATATCAAAAGAAATTAAATACCAAAAAAAAATTGTGCTACAAAAGGCTTTGTTTTACCAAAACAAAAAAACAATTGCTAACATTTTGGTATCACTGATTAGAGTTTGCTGCCCTCTCCTCTGCTCTGTTCAGTGAAATGTGCCAGCAGAAGAGCAGAGTAGGGTAGAAAAATTTGTATTCAGTCAAATTTTGTAGTGGAATTCCTTTGGGAGTTCAAAAGTGCAATTATTCTATTTTCAGCTGAGGGAGACAAAATCTGTTTACAAGAAAAATCTAAAATTTCACTGACCTAAAGTTTCCCATCATTAAAGAGTCAAGGCAGAGCTGAGCATAGTAAATGTAAACAATTCCATTCCTAGACATTCTACTCTGTGTCTGTGATCTATCTTTATTTCCCTATTTTTAAATTGTGGGCATTGCATGGTTTCCAGTTAACCTGACAGAGTGGCAATCAATATGCAGTTAGAGCAGGACCTTAGAGTGTTATCACTGCAATTTATCCACCACCCAGTTTCATGCCAATATAAGAAAACAAGTGGTGCTCCTTTCACAGAGACAATACGATTGCACACTTCAGTCCAGTGTTGACTTCCTGGTAAGTAGGTGCAGCATGATAAATTCCTGCCATTAAATTCCTGTTATTGCCAGGAAGGCTACTAGGACTTTAGCTATAGGGTTCACTCCTTACTGATAAATTATAGAATCAAAAAGGTTGGAAAAGACCTCTGAGATCATTGAGTGCAACTGTAAACCCAGCATCACCATGTTCACCACTAAACCATTTTCCCAAGTGCCTTGAACAATTCCAAGGATGCTGATTCTACCACTTCTTTGGGCAGACTGTTCCAATGCCCAACCACCTGTGTGGAGAATGGTGCTTGTGTCCTATTCAGCTTTTAATATCAAGGAATTTGCAATGAATAATGGTCAGATGTTTTAGGTTTTTGCACAAAATTTACATTCAACAGTCACTGGGTCTCTTTCAGAGCCCTAGGATGAACATGAGAGCCACATGCACAGATTACTCGTGGGCAGAGTACAAAAGCAATGAATGAGTATATCAGCCAAGACTGACCCAAATCCAAGCTGGGATTTAGGGAGGCTGTTGACTTGCTCCACTGAAGATTTAGCTGTGAGCTGCCTTTGCCAAGGGCTGGGCACAACCTCAGACTTCATCCTTTTCTTTTCCCCAGGTTCTTGAGCCTCATATCCCTCCTTAATAATTGTCTCTTTAACTGTGACTGGGGAGGGAGCACCATGCTCCCTTCACAAGCTCTTACAATATGACCTTCAGGCCATGAAAATATCTACATGCATTTAATGCTCACGAACACACTTAAAGAGTTTGAACACCTGTACTAAGCCAGCGCTTGAAGTCAGGAGGGTTGCTAGAATACACCTCTTTCTTTGTGCAAGTGTTTCTATTTGCGTTTACTAATTCTTCATGTTAATGGCATTTATTTCACCCCTGTGGCAGGCAGCTCTGCCACAGATCCTTCTAAGACCTCAGCAGGAGGACATCCAGGACTGGATCTAGATCCTCTCTTCCTGCCTGATCAAAGTTACAAGTGCCACATCATTCTACCTCCCACTCTCAGTCAAATTCAGCAGCACCTGGGAAAAGGTTTCATGGTCATTATACTGGAACTAGAGGCAAGATCTTATCTGCCAAACAATCCAAATTCTGCTCCTGCTGCTATCACTGAGTTCCCACTGAGCTCAGGACTCAGCATGACCCATGAACTAGGGCTCTCAAACAGCTCTCAACACCCACTGTGTGTGTGTGTTCCAAGGAGAGAAGTGCATAGTCTTCAGAGGGAACAGTTTTACTCTGGAAGACATTAGTGCCAGCTTCTGTTCAGTCCAGAACTGCACCCACAGAGATTCACAAAGTGAGCAGTGCTACAGGTTAGATTTTGCCTTTCTTTCTTGCTCTGATTGAGTTGCAGCAGAAGGAAGGGATTGTCTGAACAGCAAGGTACAAGCCACCAGCTGTTTTGCATGGCATTTTGGGGGTAGGGGCCCAACAGCCAACTTCCAAGATTCAAATACTACCCTGGTGATCACTGCAGCAAAGGGGTGAATCATATGTACTGATGCAGACAATTTCCCAGTCTAACCTCTCTTAAAGTACCCATTGTTTTACATTGTGTTTGTCTGGATTCTGTCATGCTGCTTTTGAAGGGGAAAGCTGTTGGCATATATTGTGTTACATGATCCATCGTAATTTCATGTAACATAATCATGGATGTGAACCCACAAGGTTTTGTTTTACTCTCAGCATGCAACCCTTTTTTTTTAGATGACCAGAAGAGCTATTAAATTGATAGTTTGAGGCAAGCCTCCACATGAAGGCTGGTAAAAAGTAGTCTGTGTTTAGCAAACTAAGTGCTTTGTAAACCGTTATGCTGCAGGCTAACGTGAGGATATCTACTGCAGACTTAAAAAGCAAACAAAAAACAAATTTGCAATAATCTGCCAGGGTCTCCAATGTTGTTTTCCTTTCTAAAATCCTAAATGGCTATAGTAAATGTTTTGGAAACCAAAGCGAATTGTCTAAAGTTTGATGCATTTTATATATAAATCATGTTTATTTGTATGTGGAGACTGTTTTTCCTGTCGACATCATTTCAGAGTCATTGTCTGTTTCAGCTAAGAAATTTTTCTAATGATCTTCCTTATTTCCAAGAACTATATGTTAATGTCTGTGCAAACACCAGCTCATCAGAAAGGAAATACTATATGAGGAAAATATAAAGGGAAATACTGTGTGTTTAAAAAGGCCACAGCTGGCTTTTTTTAGGTATCAAGAGGAGAACAATAAGTAACTTTGATAAAGAGTATGATGGGATCTGAAGAAAATTTACCCTAAAAGGACTCATTTTGCAGAAAAGTGGAGCAAAATGTTTACTGCTGTCTCCAAACTCAGGTTACCAAGAGGAGCTGCTTGTATAGCTTCTCTGGTATTTCTTTCCTACTAGGAACATAGTTTCATTCTCTGAGCCAACCCGCAATTTAAAATAAATAAATAAATAACTAATTTCTTTCATCTAGTGGCAGCTAGCTTGCCAAGTACCTCGATGAAGAAGAAGTTACCCATCAGAAGCATGTCTCCACCTTGAACCAGTATAGCCCCTTTCTGTGTATTGCTCCAATACTTCCAAGTAGTGGGATACAAAGAAGTTTTTTTCTCCAGCATTAACAGATTATGCCTCTTCATCTCCCAGTCTATAATCCCAGTCGTATGCCAGGAATCCATGTTCAAAACACTATACCGAGCTCCTTACCACTGAAAGCTCCCAGACCAGCACACACACCTGGCCGCTGCAACCCAGCCAGTCCAGGTCTCTCACTTATTGTCTTCAAGCATTTCATTCTTCCTCAGTCCCACAGCCGCTCTTCCTGACACCAGTCCAACAGAAGGGAAGCCATCAAGCTGGTCCCTCCCCCAGGATGGGCACTGCCTATGTCTCACGGGCCTCAACAGAGGGGTCAGCAGTGGCCATGAACTAGCACAGGACAGGTGATGGCTGGATGCACAACTGGCCTGTGAAATGAGCTGGTACACAGCTTGTTTCCCTGGAAACAAGCTATATTTATACAGGTATAAATGATAGCTTTAGATACATTGTAAGAGATAGATATAGATGAAATTATAATCAGCTTTATGACGAATATAAGCTCTGAAATACCATATACCCGTGGCATAGGTACAGTGATTATATTTTTAACTTTGATGCAAGTTACAATCTTATCTCATTTGTGTTTACAGCTCTAATGGCAAATCAGTTTCCTGGGCCCAGAACGAGAAAAGCAGCCGAGGAGCACACCTGTGGCAGCGGTTGTCAGTCCACATCAACAAAAAGGAGAACCCCAACCAAACTGCAGTGATCAAGCCTTTTTCTAAAAGCACAGATAGTAGCCGACACAGTAGCAGTGCTACATTTCCCGAGGCTAGTGCCAAAACGCTTTATGACGTTTCGGAAGCCGAAGAGCAATACCCAGCTCAGTACCGACCACAGACTCCCTCACCAATCAGCACTTTGAGCCACAGAACTGCCTCTGTCAGCCGAACAGAAGATGATGCCCCTACCTTCCAGTCAGAACCTCCTCAGAGAAGTAGCTCCTCTCAAGGCTCCCTCATGGAGCAGATCAGTAGTGTTGTTACTCGCTTCACAGCCAATATCAGTGAGCTGAACTCTATGATGCTTTCAACATCTACTCCAGGGACAGCAGGGGCTGCTCCTCTCTGCTCTTCATACCTGATTCCACGGGAAATCCAGCTCCCTACAACAATGACCACGCTCGCAGAGATCCAACCGCTTCCTGCCATTGAAGTCAATGGCGCCTCACAGTCTGCTAGGAAACCTTCAAATGACAGCGTCAAGGAAGGCACTTCAGAGACCCCAACAGCCAAGCAAGACCTGGAGGAGTTGGTAGCTTTAACTCCTCCTTCTCCTTTTAGAGACTCCATCGATTCTGGAAGTGCATCTCCTAGCTCTCCAGCTTCTGAATCAGCTCTCTGTATCCCATCCTCCCCCAAATATGACACACTCCTCATCAGAGATTATACTCAAAGTTCTTCTTCGCTGTGAATGTAGTTCAAGATGACGTTGGATCTCAACAACTACAAGCAAGTAGTGAGGGGACAGCCAAGTCTTCAAGATCTCCAGTGTTTACGCAGACAGAGTGAGAGGCATTGGATCATCTTGTGAGAAACAGACGGGAAGAAGACTAATTACTTGAGAAGTGGAAACATCAGATTAATTATGCTGATTTAAAGACAAAATGACTCTTGGCAGAATATCGTGGCCTTAAAAAAACATGGGCTTTTCAGAAACACTGAATCTATTTTTGAGGGCTTATAAGGAGTCTGTTAATCCAGTTACATACCAAGTGCTTTGCTTTAGTATTACAATGAACTGTGTGTACAATATAGGGGACAGGGGGGAACTAGATTGTAAACAACTGTACAATGGTTTGTTTGTTTACTCTGATCCCTTACGCAGAAGTGAACCTTGATCTTTTATCAAGAATAGAAGACCAAACATTGAATGTACATTTTCTAACAGACTTAAATCTGGGACCAACCTGTCAAGCTTTCTTTCTTTTCTTTTCTATGAAGATCTCAAAAAGCAGTAATGTATGTTCAATAACTATGAAACTTTTTGCTGAAGAATATTGTGTCTGTGATACGTTACACGTGGATAACACTAAGCTGAGGCTTTGCAGCGAGTGACTGCAATATGGAGGGCTTTACAAGTGACTTCTCAACCTACACATTTGTTTATGAAATTCTCTTCTATCAGTATCAAAAGTTCAATTTGTTAACATTGGATTCACCTTCGCAACAACAAAACCCAAGGAAGATTTCCTGACTATTTCACCATGTTGCCAACTAATAATGAAGTAGCAAAAAATATTTTCTGGAGTACTGTTTTGTAATTCCCTTATCAGGGCGAGTTATTGAGATGAATATTCTCTTTCTAGCAGCACTATCAAGCTATATTATAGCTGCACTCCCTACTGAAATTAACACATTTTTATGGACAATCTCGTGATAATGTGATCACTTAAAATACTTATTCAGATTCCCAAAATCTTTGCTTGTAAGGAACAGGTAAACAGGATTTTCTCCGTACTTTGAATGACAGAATTCTAGGATACCAATTTGGATTATGACGAATGTTAACTGTCAGTGGAAAGGTTGTCATAATCATAATTAATACATATATCTAGGGAAAAAAACCCTTTGTCAAAGTCTGCTTAGAGGTGATTAAGCTACTCTTTAATAAGCAACAATTTTAAACTTTGTTTAGCTGCTGATGCCTCACAGCTACGAACAGTGACAAAAAAAAAAAAAAAAGAAAGAAATACATTCAAAGCAATACAGAGTAAAGGTTAAAACAGAGAAGACCTAATGAGATATGAACCAAGAGTCTTTGTTTCTTAGCAACTCACAGAAGAAGCAAGGGGATTCCTCATTTTTTTTTTTCCTATATCAAGGTAGTACAGTTTAGAGCACTTCATACTGTCACAGCACTTTTTTAATACAGGCAGGGAAGAGTTTTAAAGTTTGAATAGTAGCTAAATAATTTTTGATAGGTGTAGTTACATAGAACTTGTAAGTCAGACCCTAAACGCACACTGTATTGGCTCTCTTCACGACACAGCTGTCCTCAGGTGCCAAACTTTTATGGGTTTGTTTTATTTTATTGAAGGATAGTGTGAAGTGATGAGTAATGTACTTCAATTCAAAGTTGAGTTGATGTAGCCTTATATAGAAGACAGCCTCAAGGAAGGGAGCCTTGAAATAAGGCTGCTATATTAGATCTCGTTTCTTCAAAGATAACAAATATTTTGTAATCAAAATTCATACCTCTTTTTTCTCCCCCATGTTCAAAATAATAAATATTTGATCAAACAAGTAAAAGATGAAAGCACATTCACATACTTTAGCAAATAGCATTTTCTATTCCTTTGGGATGCTTGTTTCACTATTATGTGTTGCACCCCAAACTGCTGCTCAACAATATATAAAAACAAAAAGTAATAGACGACTGAATCCAGACCAGCACCTCACAGAGAACCTCTAGTGACTCTAGAGCAAGGTAGTGTTATCCAATTGCAGTCTGGGCATGCTTATTTTGTCAGGTACAGTCATTTACTAGCTATGCCTATAGCATGAACAGGCAGGTCACAAAACAGCTCTACTCCAGAAGGCACATCCATACACTAAGGCATGACTGAAGGTCCTCGTTGCCCATATGTAGTTTTTGCCTCCTCGCACGACTGAGCAGTGTGGACTCAGCTCTGTGCAGCTGCACAGTTCCCAGACTTGAGCTCAGTTTTGCCCTCTTGGTTCACAGTGCTAGCATGTCTCACCATCCCCTGGTTGCTCATGTCTTCAGGAGAAAGCATCTTCTGTTACAGGTTACAACTCACATTTAAGGGAAGAGCAGGTCCAATCAGTCAAGCATTCTCATTAAGGGAGTTTAGACCACTTAAATGTTGTTCGTGGAAGACTTATATGATAATATTTGTCTCCTATCAGTGCAATATTGTTTTAATATAAACAGAGTGTACTGAGATAGTTAATGTGAATTTCAAAGAGATTCTATCACTACCTGTTCTCTTATACTCCAAACTATTGACCAACGTTCTTACAAGAACATCCTCCACCTTGATCTTTCCCTAGCATTTTAGGTCCCCATTCCCATTGTCTTTTCTTATGGTGGTGGACAATTAATATAATTGTATTCCTGTTAAAATCTGTGGGTTTCACTGCACTGTTAGATAATCAGCAGTGGAAATAAGGATTATACAGACAAACACTAAAACCTTTCCTTAAATCCAAAACTAGTAAAAAGGGGTGAGAAATAGAAACTGTCAAGCTCAGCGTAAATATACCTCTTCTGCTCTCAAACTGCACCATTCTGGCCATATCTTTTGCTCAGAGTTTCCTGACAATTTTCATATATACTGTCAAGATGATATAGGTATGAGGATGCACCATGTGCCCACGTACAAAATCCTAAGTCTAAAACCTTAATGCATATTTTAAGAGCCTAAAACCCTAATGTTGTGCAACTCAAAGTTTAAACATTTTTGCTTGTTTTCACTTTCAGAAAAGTCATGTATCTTTTGCATATCTATTAGCCACAGCAGAAATTTTAATTGCCCAAGGAACCATGAATGGACCCTGCTGAGACTGTACCCTCTTGGAGTCAGTCTACTTTTAATGAAAGGTAGGGCAGCCTTACTGGCATTTAAAGAAGGCAAAATCCATTTTAATTGTGCAGACTGGAATGCATCAACATCACTTTGTATGATGTGTTTGAATTTCAACAAAGGGAGGAAAGGTTTTCTGGAGAAGAGGGCAATGATGTAATGTCTGTAGTAATAATCCGAATGAGTCCAGTGGGAGATTTGCAAGACAGGAAAGTTCTTTGGGACAAGCCAGTTGGTTTGACACAAGAGAAAAGACAATTATGAATGACAGGCATCATGACTTCATTATGTTGTTTGTATGCTAGTCTCTGTTTAGAACATTAAGATATAGTAGCAGGGCTTTTCAGACATAAATGCAAACATTACAATCATGAACACTTTTCAATCTAACTAAAGAATGTGCAAGTACCAACTGAATGGCTTGAAATTTGCCTTCCAATTTAGTGCTGCTGCCAGAAAGGGAATTAAATTATTTGAAACTATTGTCATTCTTGACCACAGGGACTTCAAAAACATCTCTTATTTCTTTTGTGCTTGAGGCCAACCCTAAAGAGTGATGGTGTAACCACCTCCGGATCTGTGCTTTTGAAATAAAGTCTGGCAGGCCAGTTGGGAAGAAGCCTTTGCAATACTGAAGAACTGTATTTTTAAATTGGCTCTGAAGAATGATTGCATGATTTTGAAGATATGCTTCCTTGTACTTCTATCTGAACATTTGGTGCCTAGACTCATGCAGTTACCTTAGACCAGAGATGTTTAGACCATGGTCCACAAATCACTTGCTGATGTTTCATAGGAGCCTGGTTGATCACAAGGTGCTGGCTTCTTCCATTGATTTCCAGCTTCAAAAGTGAGATAGAAACTAAATGCTGATTAAAAAACTTAAAAGTTCTAAAAGAGAAAAAAGTTATGTTAGTTTGCTTGGATGTTTATTTAGTTGCTGTGTTTGCAAAAGGAAAACTTTTGTTAAAGACTGGGAGAATAAGAAATCCAAAGAGAGTAAACAGGAAGGCCAATCCATGATTCTCGCTCTGGATGATAGCGGAGTTCCCCTGGGAATGTTTTCTTCAGTGTGCAAGACCATATTGAAAGACAGTATAGCTGTGAGTGTAACTTCTGTAAAGGAAAGTGTGCAGCCTTGTTATTCTGCTTAATACATCATTTATGAGGTGAGAGGATAAAAGATGACAGCAACAGACAGCATACAAAAGTCAGTTCCTTAGGGAAACATATGTTCAGGATTAATTATGTGACCACAAATTTTTTATTGTATTGGAGACCAGTGTCAGGGCTGACCCAAAAAAAAAAAAAAATACTTTGGAGCCAAAAGTTAGGATTTCAGAAGAATTTAATACCTACATTTTAAACTCAATTTCAAAACTGTCACCTTACTCCAGCATCTAGCATTGTATGTCTGCACACGCTCAGAACTAACCTGATCCTCACACATCTAAGGATCTTTGTACCTAGCTCATGTTACCGTTAAAACCCATCAGGGATGCAGAAAACAGCAGTTCCTAGGTTAAATCCCTGTATATCCCATGAGAGAGTACACAGAATGCACAGTACAGTTTCCTGGCTGGAAAACGCTCTAACGACTCAGTGTTGAGATACCCTCTGTTCATTTCCCCAAGGTAACTTCATAGGACAGAAACAAATTCAAGAGTCTGCCAGTGGAAAAGGAACAGCTCCTGTGCAATCTGATACGACATACACCGAATAAAATTGGAGATCATACATGACCATTTAATATAAAATACCTTAAAAATCTCTGGAGCAGGGATAAGGTATTTTAACTCCAAAGAAGTGGAGGCAACCTTTAGTCTGTGCTATATATTGGCTAAAAGAAAAGTTAAATACTTCCCTGAAAAGTGTTTTAGTGACTGGAGGGAAAGATGTGCCCTTACAAAACTCTGTATCTGCGGAAATCTTGTCTTCCATCTGGAGTTCTCAGAGCCCTTCATGGAAAGGAGAGATTGAGTCTTCTTGGATAGGTGAAGGAATTATACTTGAGCTTCCTACTTCTCTGAGACTGCAGAAAAAGGCACCCATTTCATTTTCCTCCAGCCACATTTTAAAAGGTGACCTGACCCATCTTTGAAACAAAATATATAGCTGTCTCCAAAAATTGATTCCAGTGGAAAATTAGGACTTTCTGCACATTGCATTTACATACTGGCTCAAGTAGAGTATTCCTAGACATCTCTTTCCTTGTTATGTTGCTTTCTGGGCACTAACTCTTCCCACAAAGTCCACAGCAAGGTTAGATATTTAACAAAAGGTCCTAACCTCCACACTAGAGCACAAAAACTACGTATTACTTAAATGCTGAAGTCCTTTGCTGGCATTGGCCCTTAATCTATTGAGGACAATGGAATCACTCCAGATTAATACCCACATAAAGAAAATCAAAGTTGGATAGTGGCCACCGAAGTCTGGATTTTGGCTATTTGTTCCGCAGAGAATGATAATGACGGGATGCTCTTCCCACTTTCTTTTGAATCAAACAGCAGATGGATTTTATTAGGCCCTTCCTGAAGCTATGCTTGGTGAATAGATCCTTTCTACCATTCATCTTTATCATTCCTACTCTATCTGGTATTCCAATGGGAAAATCATCCTCTAACTAAATGTGTTAAGGGATGTGAGAGAACATGTCCAAAAATAAGCAACAGGTCACAGTTTTCTGGCAGTTTCATGAATCTCAAAAAAGGAAGTCAATACTCTCCATGAACAAGAAAATCATTCATCTGCTACCCGTTTCAGTGCACACTTCATTTAGTAAAGACTTAAGTTGAATTACCTGAGTCCATTTTATTTTTGAGGTGGTTTATTATTTTATCCGCTGTTCAAATCTCTGCAACTGCCACTTACAATTTTATACTGTGAAAAGGAAAAGAGATACAGACCAGTGAAGCATAAAAGTAAGTAAAAAATTCATCTGGGTGATGAATTGGTGTATATGGCTGGTTTTGTCTCACCTGAGCAATGACAGTACTAACAAACAATAATCATTAAGTCACTCCAATCTGCCAAATGGGAACAAATATACTATGTATATTACATGTACTAATAGGATTATATGGCAGCTGCTGGTGGTATTTGTAATTAGAAATCTATATAGAATATAGATGTTTTAGAGAGACGGTGCCAATTCCAAAAGATTTGTGTGGGCTACAAGTGCTTGTAATTAATTTTTTTTAATTTGCTAATAACTTATGAAGAACTGGTTTCAAACATTCTGTGACCGTTTGTTCTTTTTTATGTTGTTGCTGCTTATACTATTAAAACATAGAGAATGTAAAGTTATTATTTTGATGTGAACTGAAAATGATTTTTCATAAAATTTAACATTTTTATCAGCTTTGGTTTGCTTTCTACCTGTACAAATGTAATTTATTTTAGCATTGAAGAATACACTTGCTTGTTTCTCAATTGTCTACATCATGTTACAGTTGGTGTTTATGTAGAGTCAGGTAATTTTTGAACAGTATTAAAAAAAATCTGTGATATGACTGAAAACTGGATTTTTTTTTTTCTCCAAAACACTCACAGGTATGTTTTCAGTGCATTTTTCTGCAAACTAGGTGTGCCTATACACAAACTCTCGAATTATAATCTTTCTCTCTCTTTTTCTCTCCCTCTCTGTTGTTTTAAAGCATTAACTTAACATAAATGGTATCATAGTTACATAACATTCTAGTATAGTTTGATCTTTGTCTTTTGAAGTAAACACAGTCTCATTGATAAGGTGAATATAGATTTGCAGGTTGAGAGGAAATAGTAAAATAACCTAGACTTGAACAACAGCAAATAAAACTGTTCTAATTAGAATCATATACGAAAACATGATTTTTATAGATGTTGTAAGAAAGTACTTTACTCCTACCATTGTAGACTCACATCTAATCTTGAACTGCAAAAAAAAAGTCAGAGAATTTTTTTTATATCCTTTAACAATTTGGTTTCTAGTGCTCTGTCTCTGTGACCACTAGGAATAAATGCCTTATCTCATGTCTGGCTGCATTCTGTTTCCAGCCAATAGCTTTTGTTATACCTTCCCTGCTAAATGCTAAAAAAACCCAACCAAACAACCAACCAAAAAAAAAAAACAACAACAACAAAAAAAAAACCTAACAAAAACAACAACAAAAGAAACAAACCACAACTCAGAAAACCCCAAACCCCCACAAAAAAACAAAACCAAACCCAAACAAAAATACAAATCAAAACAAAGAAAACAAAACAAAACCAAACAACCAAAAAAAATCCCCAAAAACAAACAAACAAAACCAAATAATCCCTACAGAAAAAAAAAACAAAACAACCTGTTAGTTTGGAAATCCTCTCTGTTCCATTCCAAAATCTGTAGTTTGTAATAGTCTTAATACTCTTACATAGACTGGCATGAATTTGGAATAATTACACTGCATGCAGTGAAATGCAGAGTGTGAACTGCAGCACTTAGATAAAGGACTATTATACACATTATTTTCTAAACATATCTCCAGAGATACTGCTGAATCGGTTTATCTGCTGTTGACGAATTAAGGGGAATAATTCATAACACACTGGTAGATAAACTGCCCAAATCCAACTAATAACAGTATGAATTCACATCATATCTTTGAACTAAAAGTCATATCTCAAAGTAAATAATTTCAGTTTAGAAATCCACAGCAATCGATTCAGTGAAATATACTGCTGTAGATGAAGAATGTTTTAGCAAAAGAAGCATTGCAATTACATTGCAATTTGGAGAGAAAGATTTTGAAAACCATATGCAACATCTTGCATCAGAATATTTTTTAAAGCAGTCTCTGGAACACTAGATCAATTTTTTTTTTTTTCATTTGCAAGAGCAGTTAATTTATGCCATCCTCCATGACCACCTCTCAGCCGTGTTTCTTCTAAGTTTCTGTTATCACTACAGAATGATGACATTCATAACCTAATAAATTGATCAATCCCATTCCAGATTAAATCACAAATCAATGTTTACACTGATTAAAAAGAGAGGGGTGCAATTCCATAATCTGGCTTCAGACATATCAGGGCAATTAGTAATGAGAAAACCAAAAGCTCAGTTACTTAAAAAGTTTGAAGTCTCATTTCTCTGCCTGTCTAGAGCTTGCTCTTTCTTTCATATTTGGTCCATAATTGCTATTTGATACCAGAGAAGCCTTACTGCCAGCACTGTCCTCCTCAGCTAAACTAAAACATGGACTGGGTGCTCCTTTCCTTCTCACATTGTCCTTCTGCTCACAGAAGGGATGAACATTGGGAAAAGGGCAAGAATTTTAAAAACTGCAATCTTCCTTTGGGTCTGTTCAGGTACTATTTATTAAATTTGTTTTCCTATTTAAGACCAAATCACAGTGGAGTGCATAAGGCATATATTATGGCAAAAGAACTAGATAAGCTTCTTTCATAAATAGAGTAACATTTGTGGTTTATTTACTTCTTTTTTCAGGGCACTAAATTCAAAATCACCATCTGCTTTTATTTGTTTGCTTGTAAGTCTTACAATTTAGCCAACTTTTTAGACTAAAACAAAGCAATCAACATGCTCACTTATGATTTTGTTAAACAGGGACTCAAAACTTATGTCTGCAGAACTTGCTACATTTAACTTCTTCCCAAAGATCAGCAAACGAAAAGCTTCACTGTTAAGTTTCCTGGGCTTTCTCACATATGTTGTGAACGTATGTATCATAGAATTAAGAATTGTTTACGTTGGAAAGGACCTTTAGGATCATCAAGGCCAAATATTAACCCAGCACTGCCAAGTCCACCAGTAAATCTTGTCCCCTTGCCCCACATCCATATATTTTTTGAACATTTCCAGGGATGATGATTTCACCACACTACCGGGTGCCTCAAATTTTAGGTGTCAATGACAAGCTTACGAATGGAATGCCAGCAAGGCAAAATATGAAAAGGAGATGTCCTGTATCTATGTAGAAAGAATAAAAGCAGCATATAGAATATTGAGTTAAATTGAGTAAGACAAATAAGGAAAAGTATACCTAAATCAAAAGTTCAAGACTATTAGAACTGAGATTTTAGCAGAGGAGTAATTCATGAAACTGTGAATTTAGGAAGCAACTAAAAGGCCAACACAGCTCTGGAGCAGCACCTGAAAGTAAACCGGTCAGAAGTGCTAAGTATCACACTGGCATAAAGCAGTCTGTGGATGGAAGAGCAGTAAAAAGCAGGAAAGAAATAATGTAAAGATCCTATTAATGTCACTGGATTTCCATGCCGGCATCATACCGAAATCCTGACATAGTTATAAACTGTATGATATCATTATTTCCTGATAGAGTATCTTGTCCCATTTCCTCATCTGAGTCTTTGTTATTTGATGGCCAGAAAGATGCTGGACAGTTAGGTAATTGTGATAGGAAAATCTGGCATCAATTCAGTGCGGCAAAGTTGAAAACACAAAGACTTGTCATGTTCTGCTTTGGTAAGACAAGGCTGACAAGCACTGCCTGTATGTGACTACCAAATATCAGAGAGTGTTTATCCAAACAGGCTTTACCAAGTTTCATCTTAAAGCAATATAACAGAGTTCCTTGGCTTCTGCCACTTACTGTTTATCCCAGCTGCCTTGCAAATAGCCCTGGGAGGCTTGGTCCATTAGGTCACGAAATACCAGGCTCCTTGATTGCACTGCTGCTCCATGAGCAAACTGCATCTGTTCAGCCTAGGGAAAAGCACAATACCCTGGTTATAACACACAGCACACATGTCTCCAGAGAATTGAAGCTCCCAGCCACGGATGAAAATCCACAGCTGAACACAGCTACAGAGAAGCCACGTCTGCTGCAAATACCCACAGAAATAAAAGGGAGCTCACTGGGCAAAGATAGCTTGAATTCAGACCAAAAGGTGCACATTTCTTGTACCACACAGCAAAACTCTGCCTGTAGCTTTTTTAGAATAGTCTGAACGCCAAAGGAAAGGAAACAAATCATGTACAATTGAGTAGAAAAGTCCAACACTGCTGTTATAGACTACATGAAACCAGAGGAATTACCGTTGTCTCTATTATACCTCAGTTATCTGATGACTGGCCATGGAATGGTGAGTTTTTAATTTCTTCATCATCCTTTCACTACCCCAAGCAGACAACAAATACACAACACAATAACTGATGGGGATTATTTGATCATCTCACTCTGCATCGACAGCAGCTGTCTTCAAAACAGATTGGGAGATACAAGCAATGCATCAGAGCTGGCTGAGAGGGAACATGCAGTCAGCTGAAGGAAGGAAAATGTGTTTCACCAAACAAGGTGAAAAAGAGACTCAGACTGCAGCAACATCCATCCTGAATAATTTCACTGAAAATACTGGTGATGAGAGTGAACGAGACCTATGAGTGGGTAGCAGATCAGAGTTTGAGGCTGTGTTCAGGATGGCTGGCAGTATATTTTTTTATCTTAGCCTGTTTCCATAGCAGAATTTTGCCAGAGAATATGCATCTTTTGTTGACTAGTATTTGTTTTCCCAGCTTCTACATTTGACAGTTTTCACTGTTTTCTTGGCTTTGAATTACCTCAAAAAGTTATCTACAAAAAACCAGGGTACCTGAATTCCACTGGAAACCCCATCAAACCTTTTACTTGCCTTAAACCTTTCTTTTAATCAAACCTTGGTAATTTTGTATTAGTACTGCCCGTACTGGTTATTTTTTACTTAAGCAAAACCACAGAGAAACAATTCCCAGTTCTAATTAAGTGAATGGGAATTCAGCCATAGAACTACTTAACCAGTGAGTAAGCCTGGAGCTCATTGTTAAACTCTCCCTGTGCTGGAGCTGGTAGCAGCCCATGTGCATCAGCAGGGGCACTGTTCCTGGCCAATAACTGCTGAACGGGGTAATTTTCTGCAGATTGCATGTTCACAAAAATACAGCTCCTGACTAGAGCTGGACTTCCTCCTGACTAATGCCCTGCTTTATTGTGCAACAATTACCTGTAATACAAAGCCAGTTTTCTGGGAGAATAAGTTCACTAGGATAGTCAAAGACTACATCCTGCCAGTCAATCTCAGTGTCAGCAAATGTTCCCATTAATCTTTAATTTACCACAATAGACTAGATATAAAGCCATGTTCTCTGTTTCAGGACTTACTTACATTTGAGACATGACAAAAATCAGGGTGGAACCCTAAGTGTTCAACACAACTGGATCAAAGATAAATGATCCCTCTGTTGTCAAAATCTTTCTCAATTAAACAAATTTCAAGTCTCTTCTTCTTCTGTCCTATGGGAAAGTGGGGAAGAGCTCCAAACCAGTATTCAAACCAAGCCCCAAGGATTTTTTGCTGCAGCTGCTGGGACATAAAACTGCAGTCACCAGTACAACAGTTAAATTTCATTCTCCTCAAGGATGACAGTGTTTCGACTTCAGCTTTCAGGAACTGGGAGGGTACTTAGCTGGGTTAAAAACATGCTATTAATTCCTAATAATGCCTGGCTCAGTCATAAACATGTACTTTTCCTATATTCCATGTGCTTTTTTCACTGGGGGTTTTGGGACACAGCTGGTCAAGATGGCATTTGACCCAGCCTTCAGCATATAATCAGGGCTGATCTTTCTCATAACACTTTGTGTTTTCCAAAGTTGCCATTTATGCAAACACTAGAATTGACTGCTTTTAATTAATGATTTTTTAAAAAAAAAAAATTATTTTTTATGCTAGATAGCAGTGAAAATATTCTATTTGTTCACTGCCCTTTATTTTCCTGTTTCTCTTGACAACTTCCTACCAGAGCAGACCTGATACTTCTGATGCTGTGTTTCTACAACGAGTCAGCTCACGCTGCTCAGCATCCGACGGGCAAAGGATGCTACCCGCACACGGAACCCAGGGCTTTCTCCTCCACCCACACATCAAACCAAAAGGCATAGAATAGGCTAAATGTTGTTATGGTTTGTGTAACAAGGTTTCATTCTTCAAACATTTCAGTTTGTTAGTTGCCAATTCAGACTTGATAGAGAACAATCAGATTTCTGATACTCAGAGCTACTGTGATACTATCTGTAATCACTGAGTTAGGCATTTTCAGTGGGTTTTGTGTCTGTATTCTCTGCACCACTCTTCGTAATAAATATATTTGCAGGCATAGATAGACAAAAAGTACATTCCTTTATGACAAAGTGGTAGAGTTTTTAAAAGGACTGTTTACTTGTTTCAGTAGTTTTAATACTTTTGTCTTCAAAAAGTTCCCTCAGACATAAAATTAGAAAAGATAATGAGGTTTAGCTCATTTCTTTGCAAGATCACTTCATCACTGACATTAAGACATAGAGTTCCTGAGTGGTAAAAAGTATTCTTTCAAACATTCTTCCCTGAACTTAAAGCTAAATCACAAGTTTAAAGCAGGTACACGGTCTGCTATGCATCAGCCAAAATATGGTAACTCAGCAAGCTGAGTGGTGCATGACAATCCCTGCAAAAAGCAGAACGACCAAATCCTTTCTTTCTAGTATTCCTTTTAACCAGGAAAAAAAAAAGGTTGTCTTTAAATATTCACCATTATGGAAAGTCAAAAAAATAAGTTGACAAAGAGGAACCAAGTTCCAAATTATTGAGTCTGCTGAAAGGAAGAGACTTTTGTTCCACTGTAAAAGAGAACAAAACATGGGGAAAAGATGACTAAAATGTCATACATAACTTCTGCCTTTCTAACTTCATTAGCTGTGTTTCTACTTCTAAAAATTATTATAAAATTTTGATCTGCACTAATATAGTTAGCACTGCAAAATCCCAGTGAAGACGAGGCAGTGATAGTGCTTTAGGCAGTGCAGCAAACTGAGGTCAATCCATGGAGCATAATTTAAGGCTGGCCCTGAACACATGCTGCGAACCACCCCTCATACCTCTCATTCAGTGGGATTTAGCTAATTATCTCTATGACTTGAAAAAAGACAGTCTTGTTCAGTTACGGGGAGGATTTAATGGTCAGCCTAAAAGGTCTGAAACCGTCTCATCCATCCCACTTCCTCAGCACAACTCCATTCAGCTTCAGCTCTGCTGGCAAAGTTTCTGACCCAGTGCAATAAATCTTACAGCTAGAAACTTAGCTTTGTCATTTCTATACTTCCTATCTCAACTGCCACTTGGTTAAAATATTTGCAAAAAACAAAAAAAAAACCAAAAAAAACCCAAAAAAACAGGGCCTGTAAAGAAAAATATCTTCACAAAGCTTTTCCTGAGGGTTTTATTTTCTGTTTTTCTTCTGTCTAGCACAATCCTACTTCCAAATGTCAAAAATCCCTTTGGTGGAACAAGAATGGTGCTGGCTGTCAGCTCTGTGGATTTTACTGTCTTGTCACATCAGAGATAATCCTATTATTTCTTCCTTAAACTTGCTTCATAAGGATGAGGAAAATGAAAAGCTATAAACCAAGAGGAATAAAAATGAAATAAAACACACAACATATTATGGAGCAGAAAAACTTGCAAATATCAGCAAATTTTCAGGTGATACATTTCTTTCTAACCTATTCAAGTCTTTTTATGCCTTATTACTTATTGGATGATCATTAACTTCTGCACCTCCTCTGTGTTTGAATAAAACCTCTAATGAGATATAAGAATGTCAGTTATTTCCCCCAAATCCTCTACAAAGTCTATGCAGAACAAAGAATTGAATTCATCCCAAATTTTAAGCAACATACTTAACATCTCTTCTCTAACCCAAATAAATCAATAACATTTTGGCTCTTTTTGGTTGCTTGGAGCCAGCTAAAAATTATCACTGAATGCCCTACTAAAGGAGCAGATTTTTTTTCCCATTACACACTTCTAGAGCTGGCAATTTAAACTTTACAAAGGAATACAACTAAAATCTTGTCAAAAGTACTATATCCTGATCAGCAGCTATTATCTCTCCCTTTCATCCCCTTTTAGCTTCTGTGATTGGTTTTCTGTACTGGAAATACTGCCATTACCATTTCACAATTGAATAAATACTCCAATCTCAATGCAAGCACATATATGGGTAGAGGAATCCTAGTAGAGGTATTGTTTATCCATAGAATCCTAGAATTATCTAGGCTGGAAAAGAAATCTAAGACCATCGTGTCCTACCGCCAACCCAGCACTGCCAAGCCCACCACTAAACAATGTTTTTAAGTGCCCCATCCATATGTTTTCTGAACACTTCCAGGCATGGTGATTTTACCACTTCCCTGAGCAACCTGTTCCAAATCTTGACCCCCTTCCTTTCAGTGAATAAATTTTTCCTAATACCCAATCTAAACTTCTCCTGGCACAACTTGAGGCCATTTATTTCCTCCTGTTCTATCTTTTGCTACCTGGGAGAAGAGACTGACCCCCAACTCACTACACCCTCCTTTCAGGTAGCTGGAGAGAGCAATAAGGTTGCCCACAAGTACATAGATGAATACCCTTATTCATCTATGTACTCTTATTATGTCTCACCTAAATGGTTCACAAATTCAAATCATAAAAATCGAACTGCTAAAAACTTCGTACACTGTCCTTCATGTTAGCATGCTCAAAATTATTCACCTCAGAAGACACTGCTAAGTATCACGTTTGTCAGAGTGAATTAGAATACTTCTACATAGCTTCATGTTGTGCCACCTTTTTATCCCCCTGCATCTATGAAGTTATTACTGGCAAATGTAGACTGATGTAGGAACTGCTGCCCCTTTTCAAATTGCATCAGCCACGCCAAGTTAATGGGCCATGTTTCAGCAGAGTGGGTGGGAGGCAAACCACATGGAGCTATTCAGCATTCAGGGAGCCTTTTCTTTCCTTCTTGTGTAAAACTGTTATTTAAGCCTCTGCAGTGATCAAGTAGCAAGTGCCACTGGAACCTGTTTAGCCTACCTCACTGGTACATGGGAAAAAACTTCAGTAAGGTCAGTGTAACAAGAGATTACAGCACAGTTCTCCCCATAGCTGCTAATGCAGCAGAATGGGGCAAAGAAATCAAACAAAATTTAAAATGAAATAAAATTAAAAAGGACTGCTGAGAAGGAAACCATCCCCACGGAAGAAATACAAGATGTAATGCTGTTCTGTTGACATTCTTTGTTCTCATCCATGACAGTTATCAGGGAGATACTGAATTGAGTTTGTAACTAGAGGAAATGGCAGAAAGTACCACTTAATTCACCAGAACTGTATTGATTTACACCAGCTGGGTAATGGAGGAGGAAGTGAGCTCAATTTTGTTAACAACTCTAGTGAAAGGTAGCTTGGCTTTCACTTCTTTCAAGACAGCTTGGCTGAAAAGACTAAAACATAAATAGGAAAGCCAGGAGGAGAAATAGAAAGCTCACTCTGGGGAGGTGGTACATCCACTGTTGTGAAGCAGAGCTGCATTTAGCACTAAGGCTCTCACTGCTCACAGCACTGAGGTGTTGCTGTATCTGAGAAAGCTTTAAAACACCAGCCTGGGGACTGGTAGCAGCTCATCACAGGTACCACTGGATCTACCTGTGACCTTAGCAAATGGTTAAACATCATCTTGTGCCCTATTTTTCATCATCACAGCTCATTTGGTGTCGGAAATGCTCTAGGTAGTTTATAGCTAGACAGATTTATCTGCACCTCACTGCAGGTACAGTGGTGATGCTGCCAAGAATTGCAGACACAACTCAGGAGATCAGCTCCTTAAAATAAGGTGAGGCTCTATGTCCCATTGCCAGCAATCAACTCCGATGTCTGAGTAGCTTTGAAAACTGATTTGTGAGCATTTTGGAAATTTTCTGCCTTTTCTGCATCCACGTGGGTTCATCTGAAGGAGATTCTCCCTCATTTAACAAAACAAGATGCCTGAACACCAGTACTGAACTCCTACCCTAATCACAGCAACAACTACTGTATCAAGAAGCAGATTGTTCTCTAACCTACTGCATTTTCAGTTTTAAAGATAATAATAAAAAAAATCTTCACAACATGAACAATCAAAAAATTTTCAGCTGAAGATTTATTCATGTCATGGCTTTTCCCTGGAACAGAAATGCATAAAATCATCGACGATAATATGGTATCTCAGATCTTACTACCTCCATCTGCTGTTTTACATGTGTACTATCACTTTCATCTTCAAAGCCTGGAAAAAAAAAAAAAAAAAGGTGTTTTAACATGGGTAAGTCCCAGACCTCTAAGAATAATGGATATTAAAACTAGCAGAGGAAGGAAGGAGCCCCATTTAACAGCCTTTGAATTTTTTGGAATTTCCAGAAGATAATATATCAATATCAGACAATCTATGCATCCTGTCATCACTCCTGCCACATCAGATATGGAGATACTGTTTTCTTAGCTTTGGAGAACATCCTGTGATGTGTGAAACAAGCAGAACATGCTGGCTCACATACATATTTTATTGATGTTGTCACATAGAGACTTGTCAGGAAATTTTCTAGAAATGAGTGTTCAAATATTGTATCTATCGATTATAATGAAATATTAACTTGCAATATTTTTTCTGCAACTATCATGGCTATCATATGAAAATCACCTGGTTTTGATAACAAAGTATGATAGTTGAGGTTCAGCCATCTTAAAGGTTCAATTCTTACTTTTTATTTTTTTTGATTCCTTGAAATTAATGCCTTCCATCTCAGAAATGTTTCCTTATGTCATGACATCAATACTTTTGTATAGCAGAGAGACTGATTGTGTTCATTAAACAAGAAGACATTTATAGCAGATTTCTGGTTCTGATTTTCTTTCCTACCATTAAACAGAATGCAATTCTTCATTTCAGCTACTAGGCAACTAACAATTTTCACAACAGTCAACAAAATTATTCAGAGAGAGGAGGAAATCTAGTGAAGAGAGATGTCAGATGGCTATTGCTTATTTAATGCCTTGCTTGCAAGAGAGGAGATGAAAAGTAATTGAAAAAAACCCTGAAAGTTCATGATCATCCATTGCATAGTATATGCTGTCATAAAATAATTCATAGGTGTTAGGAGAATCAGCAAAGTAACTGCTTGACGGTTTAAATTAAAGAAATATGGATGAGGAGTATGTTCTCCTGGGTTAAATATGCTTCACTGAGACTGTAAATCAAACATAATCAATAGTAAGAAACACCAGTGACAGGTTCTCAGGAGCCATACAAGATTAATGTAAAAGAAGCAGTTTGGAAAGCCCTTCAACTTGACACTTTGAAGGCAGATTTTCATGAACATGGGTTTTTGGATGGTTTTAGTTGCTGAAAGTTATGCAAAACCACTTGGGTTTGGCAGGACCAGATATACAAGCAGCAGTCCATCACAGAGGTTGATAACTTCATAAAATTAATTCTGTGACAAAATCAACAGTAAGTGGCGTGATCAATTCTCTGCACAAAAGTACCAGTTTCAGGAGGCTTCAAAATCCTACATCTTCTTGTCTTCATTTCCAAATATGGGATGATCATGTATTTACCTTCCTATAAGATATTAAAAAGATGTTTGGAAAACATTCTGAATGATTAAAAACCCTTATATAAGCACTAAACATGTTCAAAAATATAACTGTGAAATGACTATTATTTTACCATTCTGTTCCTGTAATAGCCAACCTGATGTAACAGCCAACATTTTAAGACCACTTAAGATTATCTGATCATGCAATCTAACCTGACTGCTACAAGTGTCACAATTTTTCTCTGATTTTCTTATATTGGGACTGGGAACTCATTTGAAGTAAAACAATTGTCACTGTTAAAATAACTCATCCAATTATCAGAACTTCAACTCTGGTAGAGTAATCAACAATCCTCAAAAAATGTTACTTTCACAGACTCTGAATTACGTGTAGGTCTGGAAAACAGTCTTAACAATAAGGAATAAGATTCTTTCTCATTCTGCAGCTGAGTCTGTATTCTAGTCCACTACTGGGAAAGTGAAAATATCTCATACTCTTGGGATTTATCATATTCCACAGCAAGAATGAGTCTTAGAATACACTAGAATCAGGTGTTAGGCTGGTTTAATTGATCTTTATTTATTCAAGTTGGAAATTTAAACAATATCTATGTGATTTATGTACAGTTGCAAACTCATTGTGGGTTTGAGAATAACTCTCCCTGATGCTTCACTGGACATTTCAGTTAGTAGAAATGATCCATTGTGGTTGCTGGATAATTCTGAGTGTTTCTTCAGTCCTCTATGCCTCATTACACCACTCTGCATGGAGATGGATCATACTATGGAAGGGTCTATTTATTTCTCTCAGAAAGAACCTAGAAAACTTGCTAAGAGAGGATGTTTGGCTTTTGGATTGACCAAGTTGAGTGAATTCTCCAATTAAATCCCATATCTTGAAATTGGCTGATGGAGGGTGAAGTAATAAAAGCTTGATAGCTCTATTGAATAGTCCAAAAAATAACAAAAGTATGCAATTGAGAGTGACTTTGTTCCCAAGATTGTCGTACTGGTTGCTTTGTTTAGTCCGAAATGAGATTTTTTCTCAGTATGTGCTACAAAAAGTCATGAAATCACAGAATCATAAAAGGGTTTGGATTGGAAGGGACTTTCAGGATCATCTAGTTCCATACCCCTACCACAGACAGGGACACGTTTCACTACACCAGGCTTCTCAGAGTTCTGTACAATCTAAACTTGAACACTTCCTGGGATGGAGAGTCCACAAACCTGTTCCAGTGCCTTCACCACCCTCACAGTAAAGAGTTTCTTCCTAATATCTGATCCAAACCTACCCTCCTTCAGCTTAAGGCCATTCTCATGTGCCCTATCACTACATGTCCTTGTGAAAAGTCCCTCTCCATCTTTTTTGTGGCCCACTTAAGGTCTTCCTGGAGCCTTCTCTACACCAGTCTGAACAAGCCCAACTCTCTTCAGTTGTCTTCATAGGAGAGGTGCTCCAGCCCTCCAATCAATTCAGTGGCTCTCCTCTGGGTTCATTCCAACAGGTCAACATCCTTGTTGTGTGGGAAATCACAATTATTTTTACTGATTCCTGATGGAAACAAACAAACAAACAAACAAAAACCAAACTAAAACAAAACAAAACAAAAAAAAAAACAAAAAACCAAAAACAAACCCACAAACAAACAAACATTCATCTATATTGAAATGAGGAAAAATCCGAAGTGGATAGCAATAAATCCAAGTATGCTCTCCTTCATACCTCTGTCTTCTCTTTTTTCATAACAGTATTAAATGGCAAATTGTAACTATTTGTTGTGTATGTTGGTTCTCCAGTGTTTCTCAAAGAAGCAAATTGGTTATGAGGTCTTTTTTCGGTGGTAAAAAATTGAGGCAGACACAGCAGTAGCAGGGAAAGGGTATTTACCTTGGTTTTACTAGGATCCTTGGAGTAAAGCCCGTTACGGATGGAAATACGGCAGCAAGCACCTGGGTCTTCCTACGCATCTAAGTGCCGCAAGCCAGAGCACGGGTCTACACAGGTGCAGGAACAGGCTAAGCCTCTGAGTAATCTTCAGTGTACATTTTTATGGACTTCACAAATTAGTATATCAATCTAAAATCCCCAATAAGAAATGTGATAGATTGAGTAACAGTCCCCTTGCCCCCGTCAGCCTCTCTCAAAGAAATTTCAGTCTAGTTTACAAAAAACATGTTCTAGAGAAAGAGGCCCATCAAGGTTGGAGCCTGCAGCTCTAAGATAGTGTAGAGCTGTTGATGTCTCACTGGATATGTTTCATCTTCTTGCTTGGTAGGACCCCCAAACTAAGCTACATATCAGACTACAAGAATTATAGGTATGTGGGACTAGGGTACCAGGGATATGTATGAAGGGTACAAGAAATATGTGTGCAGGGTATAAGGAATATGTGTGGAGGGTTTAAAATATATTAACGGTATAAGAAAGGTTTAAAGGGTATAAAAGAAAAAGACCTAAAAAACCATCAGGCATCAGTTCAAAGAATTTTCCATGGCATTGACAATAACATAACATTTACTGCTAGCAATTCTCTTTGTGTTCAACCCAAGATGGTGAACAAAAGAGGGTACGTTCCTTTACCTGGCAGATCCTTTTACCTTGGTAAAATAAGCCCAAGTGGTTCTCTAACTATTTTCATGAAACCTGCCTGATGAATGTCACCAGATTTTATGAATCCAGAAGCTGAGAGATGGATTTGGACCATTAGAAAACTGGGATTTAATCCTCACTTGTTTTATGTACAAAAGCAAGCAAAACTCATGAAACCTGGGTCTGCAAAAGTGATGACTGATTTTCTCCATGTTTCAATTGTTATCTGGCTTCCTTTGAAACCCTATCAAAACCTAAAGCTATGGAGTCAGACATTTTGTTCCTTTGTAGGTGCTGTTCACCACCTTGTATTCACAGCCATAATTTTAAAGTACAATCAACACCTGCTCTGAAATATTTTGAAAAAGGCCAAAAGGCCAAAACACCATGCTCACTGCTTGGCCTTGCATTTACTTGAAAACACTTTAATTTTTCCTTCTGTCTCTGTTTATTTCTTATGCTGACAGAAAAAAATATTTTCCCTGTATGCTGCAAAAATAGACATACTTGCTTGTACCTTGCACTTGACTTCCCTGTCTAGGTAAATTCTCTGGAGAACTTGATGGTGTTGTTGTAGTCTTCTTCTGTCCCTTTCCAAGATCTTGTCTTCCTATGGAAAACAATGACAGTTTATCTAAAACGTATTCTCCAAGCTAGCGTGTTGTTCCAAGTAGCCACTTACACATCTAACCTATGCTTAAATAAATACTAAAGCAATTACGACTCTTTTACTTGAGAAAGAATCAGAGGTTTTGACTTTGCCTCAGAAGATTTTTGAAGTCTCTGCACTGTGCCAACTACTGTTTTCATTGTCAGAGTGAAGAAAGCAAGAAGGATGTACACAGAACATGTATTAGATGAATGCAATATGTCTTCATTACAGAAACCTGCCAAGTGTCAGTTCTGAAGGATATCATCAAGGTGATGAGCTCTTCTGAATTACTAATTTGTTTATTATTTTAAGCTACAAATGATTTTAAGGTATAGGCATTTCAAAAACACAGAAAAACTACAGTGGACTTAGCTGATGAGTCAGAATTTGTCGCAAGCATTATCTGCAACACTGCATATATGATATACTCTATATTATACGTGATATGAGGAAAATGCCTTGTTTATAAAACATCTTGTTTGTAAAGAGAACTGTTTACAGAGGTGTTGCAACTGAAGATTACTTTCAAGTCATGTATAAACTTCCTAGGGTTTTCTTCCAGATTATTCCCTGTTGTAGTCCCTCCCCTTTTTCCCAAATTTCATCGAGATCATTGCCTTTTCTCTTCTAACAGTTTGGTTGTAATTTGTTAACAGCACAAGCACTTTTTAAGGTGCCAAGGGTCACTAAGACACATCCCGTCAAAGAGATGTGCCTTACCTTTGATTACTAATCTCTATTGAGATTATGAGTACTTCAATTATAGTGTTAATCTTTCTTATTTGCCTCTTTGTTTCCAAAACATCTGTTTTAGTCTCGCTGAAATCCTGGTCTTCTACGTCTTGGTTAATATTCTGAGAAAACTGAAAATCTATCTTCAAACAGAAATTGGAGTTTCCACAGTTGCCCAATTTGTTTCTACCTCATCTGCTGTGCATTGCACAGTATTTGGATGCCTGTTTGTGCTTTGTGTTTTCATTTGATGCCATTCCCAGTGCACAACTCTCCTTGGCAGCAACAGACTGCCCATCATGTGAAACAGACAACCACAGAACTTGTCTATGTTTTCTGATCCAACAGATGAGTCAACACTGCCTCTTCATTCCTAGCTGTGTTGCCATTCCATCAGACCCTTTACTATCAGTGCCATTTTCATGTTTTGTAAGTACACAAAACAGGACATTTTGTGCTCATGTTCCCATGCGGTGTTGAGCTGTTTAAATTTAGTGGCAGGTTCTGTGACTCACTGCCTCATTAGGATGGATGGGATATGTTTTCCTTGTTGTGCGTGCCTTCAGCTTCCTGATGCCAGCTACAACCCACAGCAACATGATATTTCTTTCTCATGGTAAAAATGCTACCAGTAAAAATCCCAGAACTCTGAATTTTCTCTAGGAGAGGATGTTCCTCGATTTACATTGACCACCTCTGCAATCAAGGTGAGATCCACAGACCTTCTCATCCATAAGTACTTATTCAAAGATCAACAGAGAAATATGAAGATTTGTCATTCAATATATTGCATGACTTTTATCCTGGGTAAATTTAGTGGAACTTCTTCAGTCACTCACGATAAGCCCTGATTTCTTTCATATTGTATGTTAACTGTCTTCCAACCAGTGTGCCACACATGGCCAAAGTTACACTGCAATCATGCTCAGTGCTAAATTCTACAGGTGCATTGTGGCCTCTTTGCAAACCTTAAAGCTTCCCTCCAGCTTGAAAGAATTGTTCTCATGAGTTAGCCTAGGGACAATTCATGGAGTTTTAAACTTTCGTTTGATCTCTGAATTTCCTCCTTGAAGCACATATTCTATTAAAATTTGGACCAAGTTCACCTCGACTTTTCCCCCTCTTCTCTCACACCAAGATCTTAGTTACACTACTAAACTGGGAACTAAACTGAAAGTTACTGAGTAAGGAGTTTTGTTGAAGATGCATTTTGCACTTGATGGTACTCCTCCATTTCATCTCTTATGAACTTCAAGGCATAGTGTTTAATGCTCTTCCCCTTTGTTTCTTTTACTAACAGCTTCAGATTGTGTTGTGCCTGCCCTTTACTTGTCTATATATTCTCTAAAATCACATTTCATCATTTTTGTGGGTTGATATTATGGCTAACTGCACCATCTATCAGCAAACAAATTGTTCTTTAATATAAAAACAGATCATAAAAAGCAGCATCTTCTTCAGTGCCAAGAGAACCTTGGGATCTGGCAAGCTCGTTAGAAATGCTCTCCTCATACCGGTTAGTGTAGAAAGCAAGATTCTTTCTTTTCCTTCCTTCCTTCCTTCCTTCCTTCCTTCCTTCCTTCCTTCCTTCCTTCCTTCCACCACTTTTACTTCTGTGTTCCTTCTGACTTCTATGGTATATAAACTGGAATGTGTTATTTTTCTTGGTCTCGTCCTGGTCCAAAAAGGTTCTTTTTCTTAGTCCCATGAACTTGTTCTGAGTTAGTGGCTCTTAGTACCTTCACACTTTCAGTAGACTAATTCTTTTTGACTTTTTGTTTTGTTTTGTTTCCATATTTGTGCTGCAAATACAGCATCTTCAGTAAAGTGAGTCCCTTATGCCATTTTATTAGTCCATTTCCATTTGTTCTCTTTTGCATTTAGATCATATTTTCTCTTGGGGCTATTTTCACCATCAGGTTGCAGATGCATAAATGCATGCATAAATACTAACACATGGACTCGAAGCATGTAAACTCAAATTGAATTTTAGCCAGGAATCTAATTTTGTAGACAGTCAGCTTCAGACAATATTCCACTCATGCCCATGCTGACTGACCACCTGGTGTCCCCTCTAACATGTTTTTATTTCTCCACATTAAATGCTTCTTCATAAATTTTGCCTCTTCTAATCTGAAGCCTTCACACAGCAACAGGTTCTGTTTCTATCAGAATTTCTGATAAGCCAATGACAAAAACTCCATCATTTGAGAACAATGCAGGATTAGAACCTAACTCTACATAAATATTCTTATTTAACTCAGCCAGGACCCAAATCTGAATGTGCCATAAAGTAATGCCATGTGCCCAATTATCTTATCCTAGGAATCTACAAAGATACCAGTTGCAAATAAAAATTAGTAATATTTAGGAATACTTCATATTTCTGTATACAGACAATAACTGTCAGCAAGCCAGGCAGAATATTGTTTTATACTGATTTGTGGAGTTGTGGTATGTTATGATTACTAAGATAAAGATTATAAAAAGATTTTACAAAAATGACATTTTTATCTTTTCGTGAATTTAGCATTTAAACAGCTCACTCTTTTGAAATGAATACGTCTTTAAGGATACAACATACGTAACAATATGTAACCTTTTGCCAGCAAAGCAGAAAAACTGTGAGGATGTTGAGTTTTGAATGGACAGCAACAGTATGAACTGCTCTTGGCACAGATATCTGGTTCTCTCCTTCCTAAGGACCAACTGAAGGACAAGACAGCTAAAAGCTCAGTAAAGTCAGGTAAAGAAAAATATTTTTTTTTAATTCTTGGCTCATAAATGCAATAATATTGCATTTCTTGGCTTTAATTAAGAATATAAGTTACTATAATGGTCAATACTGATGGCAATGATTTCGCAGCAACTTTTTCCAAGGTTAAAAACCATGTAAGAAAAGTTAAGTTTATATGGAAGTTGCAGTCCAGATAACAGCAAAGCACTCCCATCCCTCAGGGAAAACTGCTTCACTGTTTTGGACCATTTAAAGCTATTATGGCTACCAGCAACTGAGAGACTGCATCATACACTCAGATCATCTGGCATTCAATATTGTTATCAATATCAAGATATACAAAAAGGGCTGTGGTGCCAAAAGAGTCTTGAGACTGATATCAAAAAAGGACAAAGCTTGGAAGATGATCATAATTATTTACAAGAATCCACAAAAAACCAGAACTGAATATGTATGAAATGTCTCAAGATAAATATAAAAAAAAGCCAGTGTGATGTTTGCCCCATGGTAAAGAGGAACCTAGTGAGTATGTGCTCTCAAAAGTAAGTATTGGCCAAGTGTCCTCCTTGGGCAATCAAACTGAAAAAAGAATTTAATAGCTGTGGAATTGCAAATCCTACAATTAATTAAAATTAAGACAATAGCAATTGCAATATCAGAGTCAGAAATCACTCCTGCTATAGGGGGGTGTGGCTGTGTGTTTTACCATTTCAAACCACACACTTATGGGAAGTATCTACTGCAGGACAGTAAAGTCCAATATTCGGGAAAGAGGTTTCATTAATTTTTATATGGAAGACAAATTTCTGCAGCATATAGAAATACATTAGGTATTATAGCTTCTTTCATCTTTATGTATTGTTGTGTTCCAGTCTTGGCTATTCCAGAATAATGTATTCCAGATCTGGCATAGCCTTATTGCAATGGAGAAATTATCTACAATGCTGACCTATTATAACAGACACTAGATGCAATCTCATGCATTTATGTAACATTTAAATGGATTTATTCAAATTGGTGAAAACCTTTCTTTAGCTCCTCCAAATAAAGAACCATTAACTGTTATATTGACAAAAACTTATAGACTCTTCTGTGCTAATGTATTCCATTCTCAGTCTGCAGAGTGAGAACATTTTCACAGCATTTCTTTGCAGATTAATTGATCTAACTGCAATGAGGGCTCTTATCATTCCTCTGCCAGAGATGAATATTGCTGCTAATCATGATGCAATTGGTGCAACTGTGCTTCGCTATGAATAGCAGAGGAGAAATCATGCTTATGATGAGGTAGCCCTTTATTTAGTAAGGCCACTGTAAACATAGGAGAAAAGGAGCAGTAATAAGCCATTGTCAGGGTTTAAACCCACCTGGCAACTTAGCCCCACATGGCCTCTTGCTCACTCTCCCACCACATGAGGGTGGAAGAATAAAAGTAACAAAACATGTGGGTTGAGCTAAAGACAGTTTAATAGCGAAAGCAAAAGCCAAGCACACAAGCAAAGCAAAACAAGGAAGTCATTCATCACTGCCCATGGGCAGGCACGTGTTCAGCCATCCCCAGGAGAGCAGGGCCCCATTCACTGGGTTGTGGTTTGACCCTGGCCAAATGCCAGGTACCCCCAAATTAACACACCCACACCCAGGGCTCATGAGTTGAGATAAGGAAACCTGGCAGAAGGCTCACTCAAATGGACAAAACAGGACTACCTTAGGTTGCAAAGTGATCTAATTTATTACTAACAGAGTCAGAGGAGTAAATGAGAAATAAAATAAACCCTTCAAGGACACCGTTTTTCCGCTCACTCCCCTCCCTCCTTCCCAGCAGCTGCCCTGAGGAACAACGCATGGGGTGGGGGTTAGGTCAGTTCATCACCCAGATCTTCTTCCCCTGCCCGGGGAAAGGCCCTTTTCTTCTGCGTAGCCATGGGTCTCACTGGTGGCAGCCCACGATCACGACAACATGATGGTGTCCCCACGGGCAAACAGTCTCCCCAGAACTGCTCCAGTGTGGGGTCCCTCGTCCATAGGAGGTACTTCCACGGGGGTACAGACCTCCAAGGCCAGGCCATTCCATGTCGAGAGCAAAGCTTTTCTCTTTACTGGACTTCTGCTGGACCACTCTTTCTCTCTCTCTCTCTCTCTCTCAGGCACCCACCCACTCCAGTGTGGGGCAGTCAGTTCAGTCTCAGGGTGCAAGTCAAGGCCTGTTTCTCCACGGGAACTCCCTCTGGACCACAGCCTGCTCCAGGGCATCCACTCCAGTGTGGGCACCTCCCCACAGACTGTGAGTGGATCTCAGCATTTCCCATGGGCCCCCATGGGCTGCAGGGGCACCCCCTGCTTCACCATGGGCCTCACCACGGCCTGCAGAGGCTGCAGAGCTCTGGTGCTGGGAGCTCCCCCTCCCCCTCCTTCTCCACTGACTTTGGTCTCTCCATGTTGTTTTCCCTTACATACTCTCACCTCCTCCTCTTCCTCTGGCTAAAATGAAGTGCGTGCACCCATTGTTTTGACTTCTTCTTAAATATGCTTTCACAGAGGCATAACCAACATCTCTAATTGGCCCAGCCTTGGCCAGCAACAGGTCCATCATCTCAGCGACTGGACATGGCTTCGAGCCTTCAGGCTTCAAGAAGCTTCACAGAGGAGCCATCTTTGTCGGCCCCCTCACTAGAAAAAAACTGGGCCAAGCTAAACCAACACACAGTGTAACAGAGTCTTGGGAAGGCAAACACCATCACTTTGAACCTCCCCTTTTCTTCTCCCCTCAGCTTTACCTGTTGAGCATGTCACCATGTGGTATGGAACCCTTGGGTCAATTGAGCTGTGTCCCCTCCCAACTCCCTGTGCACCCCCAGCCTCCTCACTGGTGGGGTGGGGTGAGAAGCAGAAAAGGCTTTGACTTCAAGCACTGATCAACAGTAACTAAAACACCCCTGTTTTATCAGCACTGTTTCCAGTACAAATCTGAAACACAGGCCCATACCAGCTACTGTGGAAAAAATTAAGTCTAGCACAGCAGTAAAATAAGCAGATAGAAATCCAAAAGTATAGAGAACATCTCTGTTGATGAAGGCAGTCTGATGTCTCTGTCAACAAAGCAGCATCACCAGGGGGCCACTTACACTTTTATTCGCAGCATCCCTGCTCCAGATGCTGTTAAATCAGCTCTGCAGGGAGACATTTTGCTGCTGTTCCTTTGTTCCCATGCACAACACAGGGTTGGACAAACATAAGTGGAGGGATTATTCTCCATATTGTCTGTCCTAGAAGAAAAACATTCCTCTGTCAGATCAGAAGTCCATGCCAGTGGCAGGGTTCAAGTCTCCAAGATTGATACTTTCTCCCTTTCTCCGTTTGCCCTAGCTACAAGTACAGCACGGTGGTGTTCTACAACAGCAGAACATTAGGATATAGGCATGATTAAAACATTTTTAATGTAAGGGAGAGGATAATTTCACTTATCTTTATAAAAACTATAGGTGTTATTTCATTTGGACTCTATAGATCATCAGTATAAAGAGACAACTACTTCCAAGAGGAAATTCATCCTCTCATCTTAGAAATTTACATCAGGACAGGAAAAGTTACTGTCCAGAGATATCTCATGCTCCATTTTTCCACATAACAGGTAAAATATATGACTAGAACAGAGCAAAGACTCATCTTTAGACATTTGAAATCAAGTGACTAGAATTACTTTTACTGTCAGTTTTTACTGAGAGGCAAATGTAGCCTTTCTGAAAATCTGACAGTAGCACATATGGGAATGGTACTGATAACATATAAATCTGACTGCAATTCCCAAACCGTTTAATTGCCAATGAGAAAGACTCAATATTTTGCAGAGGCAAAAGAAATAACTCAGGTGACTGAACTGACTGCTTCAGTGGTGAAGAGGACTCTTCAGAGGAGAGAGCAGTGGTTGTTTTTTGAATTCAGCAAGTGTTTCAACCATGTCTCCCATTATATCCTCACAGACAAACTAATGAAGTAAGGACTGCATAAATAAACAGTGATGTGGATTGAAAACTGGCTGAATGCTGGACTCAAAGGGTTGTGATCAGCAATACAAAGTCCAACTAAAGAACAGTCACTAGGGGTGTACCCCAGCAGTCTGTACTCAGGTCAGCACTGCCTAACACCTTTATTTAGGATTTGGTGATAGGACAGGATGCACCCTCAGCAAGTCTGCAGGCAATATAATCTGGGAATAGGGCTTGATGCAACAGAGGATTTTGCTGGCATTCAAAGTGACCTTATAGGCTGGAGGATTGGGCCAAGAAGAACCTCATGAAGTCCAAGAAAGTGAGATGTCAACTTCTGCTCCTGGTGAGAAATAACTCCAAGCACCAGGGCGAGGTATGGCTGACAGCTGGACAGGAGCTGTGCAGAGCAGGACCAGGGAGTCCTCATGAACATCAAGCCAAATAGAAGCCAGCAACCAACCCTCACAGCAAAGGATGACAACAGCCTCCTGGGCTGAATTACACAGAGTGTTGCCAGCAGGTTGAGGGAGGTGATCCCTTCCCTCTGCTCAGCACTGGTAAGACATATCTGCAGTTCTGGGTTCAGTGCTGAGCTTCCCAGTACAACAGACAAATTGAACAAACTGAAGTGAGTTCAGGAAAGAGCCATGAAGAGGTCTGAGGCCTTGGAAAATCTGACAGATGAGAAGATGCTGTGAGAGCTGTGACTAATCAGCCCAAAAAAGGAGAAATCTCATGGGGAATCATAGAAGAACCAGGGATGGAGGAAAAAGAAGGAGCCAAACCCTTCCCAATAACTCCTAGTGATGGGAGAAGACACAGTGGGTACAAACTGAAACACAAGAAATATCACTTAAATTGAAGACAAAACTGTTTCACAGTGAGTGTGTCAAACACTGCCACAGGTTGCACAGAGAGGTTGTAGAGTGTCCATTCTTGAAGATATTCAAAACCCATTTAGGCAAGATGTTGAGAAACCAGCTTTAGCTGGCCCTACTTGGAGCAGGGGTTTGGACTAGGCAGTCTTCAGAAATGCCTTTCCATCTCAACTGTTCTGTGATTCGAAGTTTGTAGAGCAGAAAAAACATAAAGACCTCTTTGGTGCTCACTTAAACCATAGGCTTTGATGTAAAAAAACTTTGAAAGACACAACACAGAATTTCTAAGAGGAAGAAATTTGACTGTTTTTAACCATACTTCTAAGTGCTGTTGAGTAGCCAAGCATGAATAATTTGGCTTGTATGGTTCTTCAACACTATTTAACTATTTACGAATGACTGCATCATTTGTACACTCTCTATTATCTTAGTTTGCCCTAAAGTCTTAGATATAGTAAAATGTTCTTTAAACTGAATTATTTATCCCAGGTTTCACTTTCCTTTTTCCTTAGAAAGATTTCTTAAAATCTTCTCCATATCATCCTTCTCAGTCATAAAAAATCGATGCAAAAAAGTTCTTTTGGGACTCTTGGTTATGAACTGTCTCTATTTTCCTACCCGTATCTTTGTTCTCTGTCTAACATAGATGTCTGTTGCACTAACACAATTGCTCTCACCTTTTTTTAACCACGTAAGCTCTTCTGATCTGTTCTGGCTGTGGTGTACTTTGGACCTCACACCTCTAGAAAGCCAACAGGACTGAATCTCTTACAGAAACCAGTAATTTTAACAGCAATTATTCTCACTCTCAGTTTTATTTGATTGAGAAAACATCTTTTTTTCTATAAATTTCTACTGTCTAAACAGCTTGCTGATACTTCTCCAGAAGTCTATTTCTCTTTGTATTTACTAGATCTCAGCAGTATATCCAAATCACTCTCTGTTTTTTGTTACCTGCAAGACCAGAAGCTTGGCTTTAGCTTTTCCAGCTGTCTTTGCTCACTTTTGCAGCCAGGTGCAGTGGAGGGGAACAGCTGTGTTTTGTCATTACCTGCCCAAGGGTCTGAGCTATAGGTGGTTCTTGGATGAAAGAAGAAGCAGTCAGTTTCCTTCACAGATAAATTATGTGGAGGAAAAAAAACTGCAAGAAGTCTTTGGGTTCATTAATAATTTTATTAAATTAGTTATCACAGCATTTTGTCCCATAAAGCCTAGACTGTTTTGGTTGTTTGAAGTCATCTTACAGAGGAGCTCCAAACATCTGGAGTCTTGTTTTTATGACATTTCCTTTAGTGACAGACCTGGAAATAGCTCATCAAGCATAATGACAATGGGATAAGTTAAAATATGGTGTTAATGCCTCTTCTGAGATGCTTAAGTCTATTTTGTAGCTGATAAATTCCCTGGGTTAAATTACACCCTTGGATAGGAAATGACTATCTCAAAAAACAATGGGAGTTTGACATGGCCATCAAGGGATTATAAATAGCCCTCAGCAAAAACAATATAAACATATTTCCTCTTCTAGTACTTGAATCCACTAATTAGGAAATCAGAATGTGATAGAAAAATGTTGATGATGAGCAGATGCATTTGCTGAGCGATTATTGCAATCTGGTTACTAAAGCTAACAAATACAGCAGAGCACTCAATATTTAGCCATTAACTTTAGAAGTCTAATGAAGTGTTACTATCAATTCTATGTAAATCACCAGAAGCGTGGCAAGCATTTTGCCAAAGGTCACCTCTACATATGAAATACTTTGAGTCTGACTTCAATGAAATACAGGTAATACATTGATCTCATTGGATTCTCCCCATCTGTTATGTTCACACAGTTTTCACATTATATTTTTAATTTTTCAGGGTATTATTGAAGTGGCTGTCATTCCAGCAGACCCGCACACCATAAATGAGATACACTAATTTGGGTATCTATGGTATAAGACAGTCACTCCAACATATGAAACAGTACTGGCTTAGTCCTATCAGACAACTGGTAACTAAGACACATTAAAATTAAAGCTCATAATGAACATGAACTTGTTATTAAAATGTAGATGGTCTTTTTGTTCTCACATTGAGGTTGCTGAGAACTCTAAGTAAGCATTGAGTACCAGGCCTGCCTTAATGCAGTGCATAAAAGAGATGAGCTTAAGTTAAGCTACCCAGGTTAGAAAACCCTGCTGCAAAGCTAAAATCCTACCCACATTGATCAAATACGGCTTTATGGTTTACAGCTTCTGATTTCTTCTTGCTGTGTGCTATGACTTTTCAAAACTGCATAGGTCATCAAGCAATTCAAGAATACATGCAAAAGAGTGAGATTTATTTCCTTGAGTTGTCATAGACCCAATAAAATTGTCAAAAATTGTCATTGGTTTTCATACTTATGCACATTTCCTGATCTCTTGACAAGATACCCAGCCCTCAAGAGGATCTGGATTCACTTTATTCCAATTCTGTGTCTTCTTTTTAAACTGAGCGTATATAGAACCGTGATCTGAATGGAAAGTTTAAAAATATTTGTCTGCAGCTGAAACATGAAGCATCGGAAAGAGAGAGCCTTGAATTTCTTCCTCCCACTGCAACATGTCAGTGTCCACATGGTCTGAGAACTTGACATATAAGAGATTATCTTGCTTTTATAAATTCTGTTAAATGGAAGTGATTGCTGTTGATGTTTGTTTTGTTCAAAGGCATAATAGCTGTTAGCTTCCACAAAAATATCTGTCAAAGACAGTTGGAACATTTTGAACACCTGTGTCCCAGACTGGTGCCGTAATCATTCAGATGAATTAGAAGCATTTTTACAAGGCTTTCTGTCAAGTCCCTGAAACCAATTTTACAGTGAAGTAAATCTGGCCTGCGTGCTGGTAACAAAATATACTGCAACTGAAATGTACTTTATGTCAAAAGTTGGACCCAATAATGAGTTGGAGTTGATGTTTAGAGTTCGGTCATAGTGGGTCACCTCCTCAAGACTGAGCAATAAACATCTCAAGCCAGTTACATCCCACAGGTCCTGGTCTTTCTCCAAAGAGCACAAGGGCACAGTGAGCCTGTGAAAGGTACAATGTCACTGCATGCGGAGTGTAGTGCAAAATTAGTTTCACCTCTCACCATGAAGGTGATGCTGGAATAACCCTAAAAGTCCTAAAATAGAAGTTAATAGGGTTTCACCTTTCAGGAAACAGTGGTGATAAACAAGAACTTTTGTATACAATAGTCTCTTCAACTAATGCTATGATAGTTTGTTTCTACCTTTTTAAAACAGGCATATTTAAGACCTTTGATGATATTAACTGGTGGACAATGAATACTTGATATGTAAACCTATCGATGCTTTAGCAATAGGCTTTTTTTCTTTAAGAAAGAGTAAAATACTGTCTTGGAAAAAAACTGACATAGGATAGAAGCACTGTGTCCTTATAGGGTTTATCTGTGGTCTTCCATGTTTTCCTCTGTTCTTTTCTTTAGCTCTCTCAAGGCCACACTTAAGATTAATATTCCAGAGCAAAAAAGAAAATTAAATTAAATGAACACTGTGCAATGAGATAGATTATTGAACTTGTCTAAAAAAGCATTGGATCTCAGACTGAGATCCTTTCTTCTTTGAAATACTTTATTCTTCATCCAGTGGTTCTCTTATTATCCTGAAAGCTCATCTACTTTGTAGAACAGTCAACCTCCTAGATCCCAGTGACTTACAAAAGTTATTTCTTGGATCAGAATTCGATGAAGCATGAGAAACTGCTGTCTTTCCTGACAAAACAGATCTCAGACGCACAGTTAGACTTTGAAGAATAGGAAGAATTAAAAATTGAATCTTTAGTTGACTGAGGGTGTAGTAAACTATTTAATGAGCTCAAAATGGAGTCAGTGCCTACTCAGTTCCAGAAAACAAGGTGAATGATCCATAGTCCCTTGCTCCCCCTGCCCCACTGCAATATAAAGTCCATATGCACCAGAAGCTGCACTCCGACAGCAGTTTATAGGTCTCAACTCAGCTGCCTCACATCCTCCTTTTATTTAGGCTCACAAATTCACTTCTTTTAGAATTGGACAAGATCCCTTGTGGATTTCAACATCTCACATACAGAACTGATAGTGAGCTCACACATAAAATTGAAACAGATTTTAATGAGAAGATGGGGTAGCCTGCAAGATATGGCAAAGGCTTGGTCCAAGGTATTAACCAAACACTTGCCTATACATAACTCCTTTTATTCTCTCCTGTCCCCATTTTCCAAGCTTGTTCTTTTCCAGCCCATCTTCATCTCCCTTTTTCTAGCTCTCTGTCCCCCCAAATAAACAACCTTGCATGCTACTTTTCTGTCTCAGTCCCACCTCTGCTACCTTTGTACCCAAACTTGTTATCCCTGATGTTGTTATCTCAGTCATTTCAGCCATATGAGACTCTGCTTGAAAGGTTTTTCTAGAACTTGCCACTTCAGTTCCCAGAGGTCCCCAGTGCCTCTCTACAGATGTCAATGGGATCTGGCTGCTTCTCACACAATTTCCCCTTAAACACCTGTAAAATTTGGCCATCCTTCATAGTGTTACCCATGGCTTTTGCCATCTTCTCTCCCTGCTAATTGTTACATCCCACAGTTTCTCATGGTCTGTTCAGCTAAGCCTCAGGCTGGGGCACAGCCTGCCAACCTTACCAGAGATATTTTTATTGAGAAAATGTTAGTGTTGAGGTTAGTGTTGAGAAATTTTCCCACTTTTTTTTATTCCTTTTTTTTTCCTTTTTTTTTTTTTTTTTTTAATTGACAAAGAATATATTCTGGAGACAGATTTATGCATACTGTACTACTGAATACCCTTGACACACACAGCTTAAATGACTATAGTAAGTATAATACTCATTTCACTTAAATTTAAATACTTATAAATAAGTCATCTAAGCATGCTAAATCCAGGTGACTCTTGTATATTCTTCACAGATATTCAAGAAAAATAGACAACTCTTATTTGATCCCATCCTATCACCAGTGCCTTAAGAGACATTGACTAGTCTTCTGAAAGGAGCGTACATCAATATATCTTTTATACAGGTGATCTCCTGTGCAATGAATTCAATCCTAAGTGTACTCAGGACTGAACAGTCATCTTAATCATTACAAATATTAAATAGAGATAATTTTTTACCAGTTTTTCAAGTTAAATGACTCTATGATCTAGATTTGATTATTGTTTCAGGTTTGAAAGATCCTCCCAAAATCTTTCTCAAATTCTTTGCTTTGTAGGAATCATAGGTCTAAACCTGGAGCACTTACACTGCTTCCATAGTGGAACCTTCAAAATATTTGCTTTAGAGAGAGAAATTTCATTTCAAGAATAAAATTACTCCACTGAGATGAATCCCTGTTACAATAACAATACGGTAACCATAATTCTTCAAAATGTTTCATGCAGAGTTTGGTCCTCCATTGTTATAATAAACTCTACCCAGCTGTAATTCTGAGTGACAAAAGAAACTCATAAAAGGCCAGACAAAGGAAAATAAAAGGTTAAAAGTACATTCAGTCAAGTTCCTTACACCAAAAGTCACAGAATTTTCCCTCTTTTCTAGTCCAGCAATTTGGAAGAGCTTCAAAATGAATTCCCAAATCAGCCAGTCTCCCAGAAAAGCATTTGCCAAACTCTGCTGAAACACAATTCATCTCCCAAAGATTATTATGATAGAGTTTTCATATTCTAGGAAAAGGGCTTCTTTTCTTTGGCACTGCAAGATCTCTCAGACAATGCACGAACACATTCAACCTGTAAACTGCACAAAACTGGAGGTGAGATGTATGGCTAAAAGCAAAATAATTCCAGCTCAAACCTTGTGAGAGAGAACATGCAACAGGCACTCTCATGTTCTCCCTGCCTTTCAGCACAGATAAACACGAAGGTTTTTGGGGGGGAAGGTGTTTTCATTATGGTAGTGTCTGTGCATCTATATTTAGGACAACCAGGCAAACATGAACAACACATTTCTCTGGGGCCACAACATATGAATACAAAATATACAGAGTTGGAAGATAAATCTGTACTTCTTACAAAACATGACATAAAAGTTCCTACTCAGGAGTTGTGGGTGAGTATTTCCTATAGGCATATGTGCCCACATACTGGTCCCTTTCCAGCTCATTTTGAAGGTTTTTATTCGAAAACACAATAAATTCACACTTTTTAGATACAAGCATATTACTTGTAAATTAATCAATTTGTGAACCACAGCTTCAGAGCATCACAATCAGTGATTATTCCTTCTCTCACAACTGGGAATCTGAATCAATGACAGGCAAGATTTAGAGGCGTGACAGGAACAGATCCACAAGATCCTGTGGATCACAACCACTGTGTTGTTTCCTTGATCTCTCCATTTCACAGTCCTAAACTGAATAGGAAGATACAGTTTGTGCAGATCTCTTTCCTTCAAATACTAGGTGAGATGACCTCGTCAATAGGGTTGATAGTATTCTACCTGAGTGAGCTAGAAATCCAGCAAGAACTGCAAAGTCTTTTCATGCTAAATTGAACTCTGAATCATCTGTACCTGTAGTGTTGAGAAAAACAGCTCAATACACTTTGCAACTGTTGTTTACTGATGTGTTTTACACTGTTAACACAGAACAAGTATGTTTACAATTTAAATAATTTTTCTGTTGGTACTTTCTTGAGAGTGATTAGGTTTAATGTTTGGTGACTTTTTCTTTCATTTGGATTGCTTGGGGGTTTTTAATTCTGATTGTGCGAGGCTTGAAATGCATCTATTAAATATTACCAACTTCTAGGTACTGGACTTCAGATAAATGAAGCAAGTGGGGAGAACTATTTTTAAAAGCCAGCAACAAGAAGGGAGCTAACTGGGCCTCTGGGGAGAGTCAAAGGTACGTTAATCTTTAGAAATGAGACACAGTTTGATGCAAAGTCATGAAGCTGTCTGACATCAGAAGATTAGATTTTATCTGCACTTTGCCCTTTTTAGGAGCAAGATATAGAACTGACAGAAGCACATGACGGAAACTGGTAAAAAAGGAAACATGAGTGAACAATAAGATCACTTAAAATTTGACCTTAAAACCACTGATTAGGACTTCTCTTGTTCTTTCACTGTGTGTCACTTCTCTGTTCCTCCTCCCTCTGAATTGCTGTTGCAGGTCATGTGAAGACAGCTCTAAGACTCCTGTTATCAGATAACTAGCACAGCCCTAGGCTTCAAAGTAAGGAAATTCTACTCAACTTTATTTTGTCATAAAATACTGGTAGGGAAATTTTGTATCAGTATGTTCTGAGTGATTTCTTTCCACCACATCACTAATATAATGAACTGCATATCTTTCATAGATTAAGTTATTTTAAAAAAATTTAAAAATCTTCCAAACGAGGTTTCAGGTCAATTCAGCAGAAGTATGAGCAAGTGAAATGTTTTATTGCCTCATCCAGAGGTAGTAGGTTCAATAACTAAGAAATCAGATCTTCAGGGGTGACCTATGCTGTTTATGGTTTGGCAATACACTTGCTGTAACATCTCTGCATCAGCCACATAGGCTGCTAAAGAGCCTTCAACCTCCTATTTCCTTATCTTAAATAACTAGTACTGTATTTAGGACATTAGAAAGACACATCTGAGAAATCCCCCTGGAACAGCCCTTGGAATAGCTCTGATGGGGGGAAACATCCTGTATTTATTAGCACTATTTGTAGACTCCAGTGATAAGCAAAAAGCTCCTTGATAGAACAATTTGAAAACACCCTAGATAAAGAAAGGCACAGCCCCACAGGGTAATGAACTCTCCATCCATCTCATCCATCTTTAAACTCCTAAGAGCAGATCTGTGAAGCTAAACAAAGAGTGTCAAAAAGCAAACTGAAGTACTGGACCTATAGTTTGTGCTGCTGGTTAACTCTCCTCCTGAGTTTCTCTTGGACTATTCCAGCTAGCTGTCCCCATGACATTTATGCTACAAAGCCAAATCCAAACAGTGTGAAGATGAGTTAGTAACAAATGAATGATTTAGCGGTACAGTTTCATTTATGCACTTACAGTGGCCACATGTTGACTAGAGTCAACAAAGATCTCTGAATTCTAGGATCTGAGTTCTTACCTGATGGTTTCTTCTCCACTGACAAAGAATAGGAATGGCCTTTACAAACCTGTATTCACAAATTTGGGTTCTTTCTCTCACTGTGCAAGAAGCCATCCCACATACAGAGTTGAGATATTTGATCTCGTTTAATATCTGTGCAGAGATGGGGGCTAGGTCATGAATCCACAAAGTTAGCACACTTCCAGCATGCCGAGTGCTCATTTTTACACACTTCCACAATAAAAAAAAATGGCCTTTCCTGTATGTGTAACAACTCAAATCTACAGTCATTGGTTTTTCATTCTCTGGTCTCAGTTTAAATATAAAGATATAGTGGACACTGATTTTACTGTGCATGTTCTAAGAAGGAAGGATCTTATGCAAATAGGGGCAATGACCACCTATCAGTGAGTGTTTTACTGAGCTCATGAACACAAAGTTCAAGCAAAGTTGTTCTTTGGTTCTGTAGTTTGATTTATAGTTTTCTCCTATTCTTTCTTCTCAGGTCATGGCTCTTGGTTCCTGCAGGTTGGTTATTCCTTCATTTTTCATAAGTTCTTTTATTTGTCCTGTACTACAGTGAATTTTTAACCTTCTCATGGAACTTCATTCAGCAAACTTACATACCTTATTTACACATACAAACTTATACCTTCCTGCAACCTGGCATCAAATGTTGACAGTAATGCATTGGCCAAAAAA
>VZRN01006763.1:65787-83021 GCA_013397935.1 Dasyornis broadbenti | reverse complement strand
AAAAAAAAAAAAAAAGTATATATATCATCTTCCCTTTAGCTAATGGATGTTCACCAAAATTAAAGGCAGCAAATTCCCTAGACCAAACAAGTAGCCAGCTGCCAGCAGTGCTACACAAGTTTTGTGTCTTAAGATAAGCATAAGAAAGGAGCTGTTCCATCTGAGTGTATGAGCAAAACCAGTGCAAGGGCCAGTAGGAAGCAATTGCAACATTTCTGTGAAAGCATGTAATAAGCACTTTCTGCTCAAAGCAGTGCACTGCACATCAGCACTGTTCCAGAGGAAGTGGCTGCTGGCTGCTGCCACTAGAACCATGAATCAAAAGTTAATCATCCTCCTAAAGTCAGTCACAAGGCATTAAGCTGTGGTTTGATCACATCAGCTCAGAGATCTTCTCTGAAACCTGGCTGCTAGTTAGCTTACTGCCTTTGCCTATTTTGAAATCATTTAACTTGAGCAGCAGTATTTCATGCAATTAGATCTACTAATCATAAATGCAGGGTTAGTAGCATGCATGAATCACTTTTTTTTTTTACAAAATCAAAAACACTATCTGAAAAAGGAACACTATCATACTTATTACATTTGTTTGCTCTCTGGTTTCAATTGCTTTTCCTCTTTTTCCAGTTCATTACTAAACCCTAATTTTGCAAACCTACTTTAATAAACCTTTGATCTTTATTTCCTTCATTTCAAGTGTACCCCTTATTCCTTTCTCTGGTTTCTGTTATTACATAGCAACGATCATCAGTGTGCATGAAGGCAGTCATCAGGTTCCAAGAAACACTGTATTTTCAGCTAGGCTTGTGTATATGCATGAAGCACGGGTGAATGAACTAATTTCATTATCTTTTATGCTATCACAATCAGAAGACAGCTGCTTGAAAAACAAAAAGGCAACAGGTCAGGAAAATCCGTGAATGGTATTGAGCAGAGCTGGCTAGTGGAGATGATATGAGTGCCTGCAGCTTGGCCATTCAGCTCTCACATTAAATGCTTGGTATTTTCTCTGCAAAAAGGGAGGTAATGCTTCGGGGTCCAGCTGGATCACTACACTTTTGATAAATATAAGTCCTTGTGGAAGATTTGGCTCTCAAGTAACAGGCAGAGATCACATTCCCCTATTATTTTTCCCGGTTTGGGGCTATCTACAAGAACATTTCTAGTTTCTCCCTTGATGAATCAAAATGTTAAAGCACAACCCAGCTCCACCAATGCAGAACTTGCATGATTATATATGAGTTGTACAAAGTCACATGAGGAGTCTGTGGCTTAGACAGACATCCTTCTCCCACTAGCCACTTCCTCCACCTATCCAAATTAGGGTGACTTCACTGTGTATGAAGTTGCCACGGAAGCTGTGCTCTGCTAAACACGTGTCAGGTGTGTGTGTAGCTCTCATTATTGTAAATGTGAATTGCCTGGGCACATCTAAGGAAGATGAAATCCCCTGAGGTTGCTACTCCAACGTTTTATTCAAAAATTACTCTCTGTGCTACATGTCTGTACATTTTATATTAAAACGAAATCATTTTGTCATTAAAGTCTTGGCTAGCAGCTCATTCTTTAGAAAAACCTATGTTCATTTTGATTTTTTGAAATAAAACCAGTGATATCCCCAGAACAGGAAGGCCATCAACCTGTTAGAGAGAGTGCAGAGGAGGGCCACCAAGAGGATTAGAGGGATAGAGAACTTTCCCACAAGGAAAAGCTGATAGAATTGGGGCTGTTCCACCTGGAAAAGTGAAGGTTTAGGGGTTACCTAATTGCTGCCTTGCAGTACCTGAGGGGATCCCACACGAAAGATGGAGAAGAACTTTCTACAAGAGCATGTAGTGACAGGACACGGGGGAACGGAGTCAAACTGAAAGAGGGTAGGTTTAGATTAGATATTAGAGAAAGATTCTTTACTGTGACAGTGGTGAGGCACGGGCACAGGTTGCCCAGAGAAGCTGTGGATACCCCATCCCTGGAAGTGTTCAAGGCTAGATTGTATAGAACTCTAAGAAACCTGGTTTAGTGAAAGGTGTCCCTGTCCCTGGCAGGGGTTTGGAACTAGATAATTGTTGTCTACGCCTGGCTTTCCTGGCCATCCTCGACCGAGGCGTCAGCCCCCGAATGCTCAGCGGCTCGGCGGCTTCTCCGTGCCGCTCTGGAGCCTGGCGTGGCTGGATCACGCAGAGGTGGGGCTGCCCACAGCGAGGGACAGACGAGGTGCCGATGGAATAAGGCGAAAGAGGCAAAGGGTTGCGGGAGGGGGTTCCCCTGAACTCTCCTTTATTGGGGGAAAGCCGAGGAGATCCGGGAGGGAGAACACCCAGGGAAAGGTCCCCGTGCAGCTGGTTTTACGGGGGGATAACAGCCAATGGGGTAAAGGGCAAGGGGAAGGTACAGTGGTCAGGGGTCCAATAAAAACATTTGAGGAGGGGGAACAACAGCTCAGAACCAATAAAACTTCGAACATAATAGAACCCTCTGGAAGAAGGGGTCAGCCCAAGGCCCTGGACACGCCCCTCCTCTGGAACAAGGGGTGGATCTTAGACCCTGGTTCCATCCCTCGAGTCCTCCCCTAATGAGGAACCTCCTACAGAGGAGGTGGAGCTGGAGCGTGAGGCAGCAGCAACCAGGGTTGGACCTTCCACAGATAATCTTGAAAGTTCCTTCCAATCCAGGCTATTTTGTGATTCTGTGAAACATACTTTAACTGAAAACAATCTTTCACAGGTATACCCTGGGATTATGTTCTTGGTACCCTAGAAGTCAGCACAGCCCATAACTGTGATCTGGGTCCAGCTCCATGAGAAAAAGATCCAGTAGCAAACAGGGCACGGAGACGACCTCAGCAAGGTACATGAACTGTAAAACCACACAGCCCTCTGACTCTTCCCAAAATGAGATGGCAGTAAATTAGCAGGGCAGCCACAAGAAACTTCACACTTAATTGTTTGCACCAATACCCACCTAGTTTTTGCTTCTGCTACTGAGTAACAGGAATTTAAAATCTCACTGGATTGATGTTTCTTATTCTTTGTGTACTGGTGAAAGTAAAAAGCATGGGAATATCCAGACCAAGGGAGTTTTACCTTACAAGCAGTATTTTTAACTATAAAATAAATTTAAAAACACACTACCAAAAGAATCATCCACTGCTAACCTTCAAACCAGAAAATGGGGAATCACTAGAAAGAAAAATAACAATTTAGGGGAGAGATTAATTATGTGCTTTCATGTACTACTAAAAAGAGTTTGGTTTTTCTAATGTAAATAGCCCAAATTCTTCTTTGAGTGCTTCATTTCTAGGTTCACAGTCTATCAAACACCCTGCCAAAATTCAGTCTGAAAGCCTTTTGGCAAGACTGCATGAAATCAGAAGTTTTCAAGATTGTTTCAGGTTTTTTGGGTTTTTTTTTCTGCATGCAAAAAAAGGAGAAAATAAAAAGCTTCAGGCTTTTCCCTTATAGTGAGATTTTTTTACTCTGCGTTAATGAGTGGTTCCAAGCCTCTGTGCTTCCACCCACACACACTACAAATGTTAACTTCATGTTAACCTAATAGACTTTGTCCAGCCTGGCTGCTGAGTAACTACAGCTGCTTCTTGCAAGCCAAGAACACAAAAGAAGCGGGTGCCACTGGATGAATTGTTGCCCCTTCGGCAGCAGCTCTCTCCATGACCAGGGCATGGTATTTTAAACCCCGTGCACTCTGCTTTGCCCAAGACTTTGAAGCAGAGCTTGGCATTGTGCTCTGGTTTTGTGTTGCATGTGCCAGGCTTTCCTTACACAGGAGGGAGCAACAGGAGAGCTCAGCCCAGGACAGGGTAGGGAGAGTATCTCTTCAGCCAGAGCCATGGGGAATTCTCTGCTCACATAAATATCAGTGTGCTTCTCAAGGGCTGCTCAGCAATGTGCCTGGAAAACTCAGAAATTCAGACATCAAGTATCATTCAGTACCACTTCAGCATTTTAGTGCTACGCAATATTTTAGGGGAAAAAAATGCATAACATTTTTATTGACTGCTTTAGGAAAACAAATCTCTCATATGCACTCCCTTCTTGAGAAGGACCATTATACTGAACATTAAATCCATGGAAACATGCTTGGGTTCATATCTATCTGGAAGCTTTAACCTATTCCCGAAGGCTGATGAGCTGCAAGTTGTAATAAGCAGTTGGATTGTCTGAGCACTACAGTCACTTTCCACGATGCTTGTGAAAAACCTTTTGCTCTGGGTAACCCACCCCTGCCCCTCCAGCCTCAGCCTGAGCTCATCTGCCAGGCTGTGGTCTGGCAAGCCTGTGCTGTGTGTGTGTGTATTGGCCATGTGTATCATACATGTCTGTCCTGCCAGCTCAGCTGAGACAACAACAGTAACAGCAGTGACGTTTGTCAGAGCCCTAAGTTATACCTTTTTCCTTTCTTCTCCCACCTGTTATTTATCCCAAATATCTTTTTAGGTAATGAGGTATCTGGGCATATCAGTTGGCCTGCAGCATCCAGGTTCTTTCAAGATATTAATAATCAATCTTCAAACTTCTTTGAGGGTTATGTCTAAAAACAAAATACTGGTTTTTCTTGTTCTGCCCTTATGGAATTTCCTGTTTTTCTTCATTTTGTGCATCATGAAACCAGTCAGACCTGGGCTCTGGTGACTCTATCCTGGACAGATGTAGTGAACTCTCTGCATGAGCAGCTTAGGCAGAGGATGCAACCCAATCACCACCCCAAAGCCTCAACTATAATATAATAGCCAGCAAAATTACAGATGACCAGTAAAATAGCTGATGAAGCGTTGATCACACATGTCCATGTCTTCCGATTTTGTTTTTTCCACTCTTCCTTAAAAAAAAACCTCAAGACAAAGCCAGTGACTGCAAAATAAGTATAGTGGAAACACGGTAATGAATGTCATCCTGGAGAACAAAATTAAATATATTACAAAATTAGTTATGAGAAAGCCCTTAGTTTGCAACATGCATGTTTTTCTAGACAAGATCTTGCTCAATAAGTATGTGTCCAGCTTGCTAAAAATTTTCTTTTTGATCTTCCTAAAATGACGGCACATGCTGGGTTTCACGGATTTAACTTTTAATGCCAATGATTAACAAATACTTCCTACTAGGTAAGGAGCAATCAAAGGATTGTAAAAGTAATCCTGACTGCTTAAATATTCTAATACATCTCACACACACACACAAACCATATTTTTGGGTACCTATGCTAACCTCCAGTTTGCAGCTGGATTTGCTCTCATTGCACACTCAGCAATGAAGGCTCTCTACAATCTATGTTCAGTAGTTCTTCCACAGGCAAGAAGATTATTGCCTGGAAGAGAAGAGGATCCAAGTGAGGGAGGCAGAGAAACTCTGGAGGTAGAGAAACAAGTAGCAAAGAAAGAATGCGCATGAAGTGCAATGAATGGACTGTGAAAGAGAAGGCTGATTCCTTTTGTCTCAGTGAAGCAAAAAAAGGGGTAAGATCACTTGATGTGGCATTTCATTGGACAGAAGTGCCGTCCATTTTTGTAAAAACGAAGTAAGTACACAGCCGTACTCACTGTCTTCTGCTATAAAAGAGCCTTTGGAAATCCTGAAGCTGGGACTGCACTTTGGCTCTCCTGTGAATGGGGGAGGACAACCTTGTAGCAGCAATCTTGCCTGAGCTGAGGGTTTGCAAAACTTCTGCATCAACACTGCTATCTCAGTACAAACCTCCCAGCTGGGGTTTCTTTCTTTGCTTTACAACTGGATCACGTGGAGGTTTAACCCTTTCATTCTCATCCACACAAAACTGCACTCACTGTCACAGGGAAAAATCCTTGCAGTACAGAACTTACAATGTCCCCTTCACAGCAAGGCCTCAGACCAACCAAAAGGCAAGGCATCACACACAGGATAATCCCACTAGGCTGACAGAACACACCAGAAAACCTCCAGAGAGCTGTGCTTCAGGAGCCAGCTGCAATCCTTGCTGGAGGAAGGGCTTGAGAGCAGTGCAGGAAGTTCAGGTGTCTGCTGTTTCTATTCCCATTCTGTTGAAGCAGAAAGCAGAGAAATCTCTAAGATTTATTTCGTCTGATATATTTGGGAAGGAAGAGAGAACAAGGAGAAGCCAATTTAGTCCAAGAGGTCACAACCCTTAGAAGCAGTGACTTCAGCAGAAGTTAGCAGGAGACAACACAACCTCTCCTTGCTTCCTCTGTTTCTGTAGAAGCTCACTGCTCCCACACATAGCAAGGACTTCAGGCCACAGCTGCACAAGGCACAGATGCATCCTTATGCAAATGAGAATGCAAGTATTGCTCTGAGGTGGTGAACATAATATGTTTAGCAAACAAGTGGTTCCTTGTATGCACGTAAATCTTGAGTAGAGCTTGATTGTTCTTTAAAATTATCTTATCCAAAAACTGTGGCATCAAAGCAGTGCAAAACTCAGTGAGGAAAACCCAAATGAAGCTTCAAATAGCCATTTGTGAAATATACCATACCAAGCACTACATTAATTTAAGTGAGAAATTACACTGTTTGGATGTGAACTGGCAATTGCCTTGAACAGGACCATCAGGTAGCCAGTCCATCTTCTGAGGACATTCAACTTTTCTACCCCGTCTAGAAAAGATTTGCCCATTGCTGTATTTGTGCTGTGCTGATAAATGGCAGACACCTGGTTTAAAAGCAAGATTAGATAACTGCAGTGACATCACGGGAGCAGAGGCAAAAGGGCATCCTTCAGCTGCTGCAGAGCCGAGCAGGGTGACTGCAAGCCCTGTGCCTGGGCCAGGCCTTGTGTCCTCTGTGCATGTCCCATGTTCTGGCTTGTGGCTGCTGTTGAGCAGGAGTTCAAGGTGACGCTTCAGGCTGCAAGTCCCAGAGCTCTGGCACATCGAGTATTGTTGTTATCATGTGAAGCACTGCTTCATTGGTACTTCCTTGAACAGGTGTTGATACTACCTTGAGCAGGTGCTAAAGAGTCAGGTCAGAGGAGACAAGAGGTTTTCTTTGATCTGAGCAGGGTTACATTGATTCCAAATAAACTCCAAATAATCAAAATCTGGAAGTGCCCTTTCAAAAGGCATTCAGCACACAAAAGAAATCATGTTCTGCAAGTAGAGTTTTTCGGGAAAATTGTGGACTAACTGGAGAGAATGTCTGATTCCTTACTGCTTTGGTGACCAGGAAATCAGAGGGGCATTTTAATGTACACAATGTAAAGCCAGAAACAAGGTCTGCATCATTTAAGCAAGACTTGGTTTCATCAGAACAAAAATCCCTATGCTTCGTAAAACAGTGCCAGTGTTCAGAAAGGGAACCACCATACTCATGTGCACTAAAATCAGTCATGGCCTTGGAATCACCATAATGAAGTCATCATCATTTGGGGTAACCATGAATCAAGTGATATTTGATGCAAGCCTGAAAGATGTCCCTGCCAGTGCCTTTCAGAGGCTTCTGTGATGGGAAATATTTCAGGATTGCGTTAATGTATTCTGCATTTTTAACTTCTCATGCAAGTATCTGTGTACTGTGAGGCAGAGTGAAAAGATGGATTTATACTGTCTCTTAAACAGATGGGCCAGACCCTGCTCCAGCTTGAAGCTTCATGAATTTCTTTATACTCATGTAAAATGGAAGTCAGATGCAAAGAAAATATACCCGGGTTTGGCTCAATGCTTCAGACTTCATTCCTCTTCTCCCATCTCAACACTGCTGTTTTAGAAAATAGGGCAAGTGTAAACACATGTAAATTCTCTACGAGATCATCACTGCACATGTCTCCAGAGGACACTGGGGGGTTTCCAGTATGGGATGCCTTGTGAAGTCTCTACTGAATGTGGATCAACACAAGAACGTTATCACCATGAAAACAATCAGGTCTGCAGGGCTAAAAGCTGGAAAAATCATGGATTTTCACTCTTACAGAAACCTCCTTTTCCTGTTTTGTAATTTTCAAACTTACATGTTATCCAATAAAACAAATGCATTAAATAATGCATTGTTTATAGTGCAACAGTACCTAGGAGTTGTTGGACTATATTGGGGGGGGTCCTGTACAAAAACAACATAAAGTAACAACACCTTTGTGCTCTGTACCCCTGTGATTATTTATGTGCTAGACAAGACAATAACTAGAGGTGATAGATGGGGAGTGCAAACAAAGACATAGTGGGAAACTATCCCTCAGCTTCTTACCCAAAGTGATGAGAAGCAATCCTAAGTTTAATGCAAGCCCTGCAGCTCTGTAATAGCTCTGATATTGCTTCCAATAAAGCAAATCTTGCTTGCAAGAGGGAACAACAATAGAAGGAGAATCAAAGCAGAAATGAGAAGGGGAAAACTAGAACAGCAAGATGAAAAAAATCCACAAACCAATCAACCAGACAAAAAAAAAAAAAAAAAAAAACAAACAAAAAAGACAACAAAATACACAAGGCAGAAGAGGGAGAAAAAATAGAGATGGTAGTTTTATAATTTTTAAGGCCCAGATGCTGCTGTGACATGTAACTCCAACTTCTGGCAGAAAATTACATGTAAAAGCCATAATTTTTGCATTTGTATCTAAAAGGGTGAATGAAAAAAAGCAGAGGTCTATCTCAGTGGGGGTGGTACATCTGCTTTGTGGTGATTAACACATCTCTGCTGCACTACAGATATGAGACGTTTGCAGCACATTCCCCCGCTTTTGACATGGTACCACTTCCACCTCATGAAGTGGCTCACATCTGACATGATTTGGAAAACAGGCTCAAATTTGGAGACCTGGAGCCTCCTCTACCCCATCCCTGCCTCCTCCTGCCCTGACTAATCAGCCCTGTCGATTTTAACAGAGATTTTTTGTGCTTATGAGCTGTATTTTGTGTTTGTGACAACTTCAGAGCACATCACCTTTGGCTGCTATTACCTCAAGCCATACAATGCAGGTGTGCTAATTCAGAGTATTACAAATCAACTCACTCTCGTAATTTTGCATTTATAGAAGTTAAAGCACCCCTATTCATATGGATATTGTCCAAAACTGTGTATATTGTGATTGTCAAAAATCTTGTGTGTCCTGATGTTCCAAAGACTTCTGTGGCACAAATTCAGAGCATTGGCATGTATTAAGTCATCTCAAAAAAGGTGGAAATTCCTTTTAACCATCTTGAACATAACATTTTTGTTAATATTTTAGAAAATACATTTAGAAATTATGGGACTATTTCCTTTTTTGTAAGAAAAATGAATGAATATTCACTGAATGGCTTCCTGCAAGTTCTCAAATCTATTTGAAGCTAAAAGTCTCATGTTTAAAGATGAGATAGACTCAAGACAACTAACTGAGTGGCGTTACAGATTAAAACCAGAAGCAGCAGCTTCTGACACTCCATTTATTCTATTAAAACCAACACTAACTCGCTTAAGATTTTCCCTGAAGAGAAAATTTGGTATCTTTAAAGAAAAAAAAAAAAAAAAAAACAGCAACTGAATAACAGAAACGAACAGCCTACTCTTATTTTCTTAGTTTAGCATCATTCAGAAAACAGGCAATTTTAAACCTAGTAGCATAAGGTAGCATGGTTCTTTAGGTTCCCAGTTTGGGAAACAGCGGGAACAGAAAGAGGCTCTTTCAAAGGGTAATTCAAAACAGGAGTCTAAATTAGGCTACTTGCTCTTCATATGTTTTATATACTTGCAGAATTGAAAGCCTGGAGATGTGCCTCTGGGTCACTGAGCTCAGACTAGGCTGTGGCAAACAGGCTCCTGTAAAGCTCCAAAAGCAGGGCACTCCAAGTTTCCCCTCCTTCTTTAGGATAATCCAACAGCTTCCAGGTTAGGAACTGTCTTCTGATTTCCAAACTGAATTTTGACCTGGCAAGAATGTGCCCATCTGCTGGTTTTCCAGCAGTCATTTGGCTTCAGGTTACACATGCCCTTGTCTCTGGTGTCACCTCCTCCAGTGCAGTAACAGCCAGCACTGGTGTGTCCTGCATTTCATAATTGCCTGGATGCAAGGAGTGAATGGCAGAGCTGATAATAGACTCCTTTATCCCCTGTAAATGGAGACAAGCAAAGCGCACTTGCAAAACCTTCAATCTGGATTGAGGTCTGATTGCATCTGTGTCTCTAAAGAGCTAAGAACAGTCTCAGATAAAAAGCTTTTTTAATTTCATATGTAAAACAAGGTGAAAGAGAAAGATTCCAAGACAGACTCAGGGGTTTTTTGTGGCCTGGTATTAAAGGAGTAAAAGACAATTAGAAAATGCAGTTAGTGATAAACAGCAAGGTAAAGACAGAGTTTTCTGGGAGAAGACTGTACTTTTTTTTCCTGCCAGACTTTAGGTCTGATCGAAAATTGGAAGGTTTTGGGTTGGCAGCATTTCAGAAAAAAAGTGCTACAAACTGACAAGCTCTTGACACACTTTAAAATGCATCGTTGTCTAATCTTCAGGCATCTTGGAGCAACAAGGGAACAAATAAAGGAAAAGGAAGAAAAAGAAAAAGCATCCAGTGTTTGTTTTCAAAACTCAGGATGGAAAAGCAATACTGAATGCTTGTCATATGCACAGGGTTCTTTGGTACACAGAGAGTTTAACTGGCATTTAACTTTGAAATCACACCACAAAGTCACACCAGGCAGTTGCACATGTGTATTCACCCCCTGCAGACCGATTTCAAAACTAGGCAGGACTGCAGCTGAGTTATAGATAGCAATAATAGAAAGGACGGCTGCTAAGCATTTCTGATTGCAAATATCCTTTGTTTTTTCCACCCTTCCTCAAATAGGAGCATACCTGATCCAGCCCTGGAAAGTTTCTCATGGCCTACAGGCAGCAATGCATACCAATAAACAGAGAATGGGGCGGTTTTGAGTGGGAGCTTACCTTGTTTTGTCTCACTTTAGCACTTGATAAAGCGCAGGAATGACTTATGACTGCCTTCAGTTCCCCAGCTCCTACTGTGCATTGGAAATACTGAGTATTTCCAATGCACCTCGGGCGCTGAGCCACCGCGGCTCCCTCACGTGGAGTGCATGGCCGGCGCCGATTTTTAGGGTTAGGGTTGTTAGGGTTAGGGTTAACAGCCCGTGGTGCATTGGAAATACCTTGTTACCTGCCAAGCACACATGGCCTGCAGACCTTGCTGCACTGAACACGTCCTTGTCGCCAACTTCTGAGGGTGCTCAGCCAGGCAGGGCAAGCCTCACTACCAGCTTTCTGGGTGACTAAGGCTCCCCAAAGTCACACAGGTGTGCGCACAGAGAATGAGTGTGCGATAGCCACGCTTTGCGTGGCCACGATTGAGGCAGCACTCAAACTCCACAGCACGAAACTGCATTGGTTTTGCAACAGACAGCTGAGTACCCCTCAAGAGTAGGGACATAAACCTCACCTCAAGGGTGCAGTGGATGGATGATCTTTTTTTTCCTGGATTAGGCAGAATTAGAACATTAATTAATTAGCTACCCTCCTATTATGGAGGGCAGTTCAAGCCCACTGCTGTTTCTATAGTGAAAGAGATGCTGCTATTCCCCTCCTTCAGCTCTTGGCTTCCATTATGCTCAGGGATTGCCTAGACACAGGTTCAGTGAGTGGTTCAGCGACCTGATGCAATGGAAAAATATTCCTTTTTTTTGTGAGGGCATGATAGTTATTTTTCTCTGATCACCTTGCTTGCCTGTGACTGCTCGGTCTCCAGTTTTGATGCCACAAAAGCACCTGCTGGGTCTGATGGAAGAGGTAGGAAGAAGCAGAGCAGGACTCGTTTTTTGCATTGGCAGCCTGCAATTATACAAGCTAAAGCAGAACATCAAACTGTAAACACACACCAGGAAAGGAAAATGAGTTACCATTTTAACTGTTTGCCTCTTTGAAAGCTGACTGGAAAGCCTAAATATAATGGATTTTCTTTGATACAGCTGTACTGCTATCAGAATTTCTCCTTTTCATGGCCATCCAATTTCCCACCTGACCTACACATTGTAAAATCAAACTGCAGGACACTAAATCAATTTAACTTCTCTGTTCTTTTTTTCAGTTCCTAACAGTGAAAATAATAGTGTTTTGCTATTGGAGGTGTAGATGTTCAATTATTTCAGGTTTGTAAAATCCTTTACTTTTGAAGATTAAAATTCTCATATGTACCAAGCACTCAGACAGAAAAGCTGTTGGTTTATGAGACGTGATGTTTCTGAAAAATGGCATTTTTTCAGTGAAGGCAACTCTGAGAAGATCACTTAAGATTTTTTTATCTTCTTCACCTTCTTTCAGTGAACCTCAGGGCTCTCCAGGAGATCACCATCTATTCAATATCAGCTTATGTCTTCCAGTACAGGCAGGATGTGCTACGGGGTGATGTTTGTGAACTCTCAGCAGTTCACCCACATCCTTCTGCAAGTGGCTACTCAAAAATTCTCCAGCTGACACTTTCCTGATTCTTTGATGCTGTAATATTGTACACATTTAAATACAAGAACGAAAGAAGATTTTCAAAGTCTGGTTTCTTTATATTTAAACATATTGAGTTCCTGGCAGTTTTGAAAATAACGGGATTTTCATGTTGTTTTTATTTACAGTGACATTTCCCGTTATTCTATCCCAACTGGAACATTATCTAGATATTTTAATAGTGTCTTAATCAATATGGAATTAGCATTGTTATTTTAACAGTCATTACAATAAACAAAGTAATAGTTTCCAGGAAGCTTTCACTAAATTTCCTAAGTTTCTAAATAGGAAAAACCACTCAACACTATTGAAATTATAACATTTTTCCAGGAACAAAAGACTTATATTTGTGCACACAAATACGTATTCATACAGGCTACAAAGACAAGTAATCTGTGTATCATCTTTCAGAAAAAGCTGGCAGAAAAAATGTCCTCAGTGGACAAAAGCCAGGCAAACTAACTGAAAGGTGATATTTATGTTTGACTTATGGAATCGGATTTCACTATGATTCCCAAACTTTCAGTGTGCTGTGGGAAAAAAACAGACTCTGCTGACCTCCTTCTACAATTCGGGTGCTTCCACAGCAATTGCAACGAACAGAGTCTCTTTTCCCCTACATCCAATTATTCTAAGGCCCGTGCTTCAGCAGGATGATCATCAGGTGAACCAACACAACTGGTTTGGAGATGTGCCCAGTTTGGTGGATTGATCTGCATTTAGGTTATCCTCCCATTCTTCTTTCTTCCCTCCTTGTTTTGTGGGTTTTCTATTAAGCTGTATCATTTTCCTGGTGCATCTCACTACGCTGCACTGCAGACAGGTGTATTACAATGCCTGGGAAGAATGATGATCTCAATCAGAGAACTGACCAGATCATCAAGCCATAGGCTCAGTCTGTGCTTAAATCCCACCCCAATGATATTTATTATTGCTATGATTATTTTTATTTAGGCTTTGGATAGTGGCAGTACTTTAGAAAGCAACTTTTAGCCTAGGAGACCCAATGAAGAAAATACTAAAATAACACTTAAAGAATATGAGGAAATACATGGTTGTTTCTAAAAAGAAAAAGTTTAATAGAATTAATCCACTCTGCTTCTATTTGTGTTATTACTAATTCCTGCCTTGAAATAAATAATGAATTCCCAAAAAAACCCCAAAAACCAACTTTCTGAAAAAACAATCCTTTCCCCGACATCTGCAAACTTCGGTTGTTAATTTAGATTCCCTAGAAAAAGTGCTGTACATCAAGCTGCACATACACATGACACCCATTCTGCTCACAAAATTACCTCATATAATTGCAAGAAACTGCTTGAATTGTTCCATAGAGCAAGTGTCTTCCCTTAAAAAACTCTAAGTTTATGGCTGTAACAAATGAATACATATTATCTACCTGCCTTCTAGAAACTGCTAGCAGCAGTTTCGCTGTGAAGTAAGCAGGATGTGTTCAATCATGCATAGAAGTATATCGTGCTAAGCTGGCATAAATATTCTGCAGTAAAACAAAATGGTCAAATTTTATAGTGAGATAATGATCATGTATGAATTAATGCTCTGAAAAATAAGTCTTTGAGTACAGCTCTTCACTTTGTAAAGGCACGTTATTAGGACATTGCTCTTTCAACCCATCTGCAGAACAGCACCAACTGTCTCACTAGGGAGGTAATTCCAGAGCCTACACAGGACCATGCAAATGCTCATATTCTTGCACCCTTCCAAAAAAAAACAGGAAAAGGCAGTCCTCAGTAATGTTTAGGCATTGAATTTTTTTAAAATTAGTCCCATTATACTGCACTAACAGCTTCAACGGAGGTAGAGGTGACACACACAAATGAAAGTGCAGCAGGGTTTGTAAGGCAATACCTTTTTTGTAAGACAGATACAGCTAAAATAAATGTGTAGCTCTTGTGTGTAAGGATCCTTTTTTTTTTTTTTTTTAATTCAATTTTCCTTAAAATTAGCTTTCTGTGAAGCACTCCAGGCATGTAAGCTTTGTGTTCTCTCCTGTAAAGTGGATGGCTGATTACCACCCAGGTCATGGTTATATCCCAGACTGGGGAACTGGCTTGACTGAATAAGAACCATCCCAGGGATTTTTGCTCCCAGGATTCTTTTCAGCCAGTTCATTTCCTCACAGCACTTCACTATACAGTCACACACCACTTCCACTTGTACAGACAGTGACAAATCAAAGTGGCCAGGGTTGGGTCTAGAAATAAAAGGTTTATTTGTCATTATTTGCCAAAGTTCTGTTTATAAGTATTCAACACGTGGTGAGCCAATCTTCACACACGGTGACACTGAAGGAAAATCTGCCATTTTCCCCTTGCAACTCCTGCTGATGCCTGCGAGCAAGGAGCCCTGGATCCTTTGCTGAGCTGATTCAACTCTCACTCAGCAGAAAGCTATTCACCTTTTGGAGGGAGGGTTTTCACTGTTTATTTGTGAGGGGTTCCTGCCCACCCTGTGACAGTGACTTCAATTACCTTTCAAAAAAGGCCAGTGCATACCAAAACTATCAGGAGGTTACTAGACCAACCACTCCCCTTGGGGACAATAAACAATCACACTGATTTGGTCCCTCCTTGTCTGACTGTCCTCAGTCTCAAGAGCTTTGTAAAACACTGATAAAACACAGTTTAGGAAGGTCTTACATGTGATTTGGCAACTTCTTGGCTTCAAGAAAGCAGGTAACAGCATGACAATAAAAAACAAGTCTGCCACCAAACACAGATGTCCCAGCTGATGTGTCTCACACACAGAGTGACACTAATTTAAAGCTGTATTTCACTGACAAATCCAGGTATGTCAGCGCTTGTGAGGCGGGAAGATTTTCTTTCCATGTAAGTAATTAGCTTAGAATTGCTATTGGGAAGAAGGCACAGAGAGTGCCCTTGTCTAACACAGGTAAAATAAGTTACAGCTGAGGACCAGAACTGGAGTGAACTCAATAGGCCAGAATGAAACATCTCTGCCTGGTCTCAGAGACCATTGTACAACCTCATTATGTAAAATACATCTCTATTTTCTATAATCTATTGTGACTCCATGGCAGTTGCAGAGAAACCCATACGGTTTTGCGCAATGTCAGCCTGCAGTGGCTACAAATTGAAACTGAAAATTGAGACTCAAAGTGCTGCAGAATGCAAAGAGGCACGATCATCCAACCAGTGTCATAAGGATGAGACGGAGATATCAGCCCCTTTCTGCTCCTGCACATAAAACCAGAAGAACAGTAACACAGGCTTTTTCCTAAGGTCATTGGGAACTTTTGAGTTGCTCTCTAAAAATGTGGAGACAGAGAAAGAAAAAAAAAGTCATTGGTAAAGAAAGGAGACAGGATAATACAGCCACATCTGTTTGGAGAGGCTTGATCAAGAATGGCAAGGGGCACGCACTTGTATGGCATGTCCAGCAAAATGTCCAGCTTGTATGGGATGTCCAGCTGCCTTTGCAAAAAAACAACCTAGAACTACGTTTTTTAATACCATAGCACTATTGGACAAGAGAGTCTTAGTGAACTGAATGAGCATTTATTTTCTTGTCTGTAACACAGAGGAAATTCTCCTTTTCCAATCAAGTCAGTTTTTTAGAATCCTTAAAAGACCATTTTAAAACAAGTATTTTTATCTCTTTGTTGGTATGAGTAAGAGGATCTATTAGCTGGTTGCTCTAAGAATCAGCAGCAAAATGTCAAATTAATCCTTCTCCAAAAGGTTGAGAAGATGGCATAAAAAGAAAGTGATGGTGGTAAAATAACGTGTTACTTAAAACAGTTTAAATTTTCTGATGCAATTCCTAATCTTCTGATTTAAATCAATACAAAAATAAATTGGGACACTTATAGTTTAAAAGTTTAAACTTAGCTTAGCTCGTGAGTTATTTAAAGCTGAGCTTTTGAAATCTGTAATGAGCATCTACGAGTAGATTTATAGCAGTTTAACAACATTTATTTTAAATTTATATTCATAGTCAAGCTAGTGCATCATTTTCATAGCCAAAATTTCCATACTATATGCATTTATTGTTCCCCGGGAAGGAGTTATTTTTTTATATAACTCTTTTTTTAAATGAGGCAATATTTACTTATTAGCAAGTCTTTTAGCCTTCTTGATTGTACATATATCTTTGGGGATTGGAAAGCAGGCACATTTTGGACCTGGAGAGACAGTGGAAAAAGAGCCACTTCCCTGCACACCCATCCATGCACTCAGGGGCTGCATCCAGAGTCTCTGGGTTTAGTGGAGACATCTTCATCCCATACAACACCTGTCCCCTGCAAACTCTGTGCTTGTTGGAGTTGCAAGATTCTCCAGGTCACCAAAACTTCCCGTTTCAGGGTGGGTTTTCTGTGCTTTTTGTTGACTGCTCATGTATAGGAAGGGTCTCAAAGCTGGTGCAGGGTTTTGGGGTTACATCCCGAGCAGGGCTCGTGCCGCATGGTTTCCTGGCTACGACGTGTGGCTCTTGTGGAAGGTCTGAGTCACTCTGTGCTACTAAACCCATGGCGAACAAGAGCCTTTGTGCTGCACAGCAGCAAGACGCTGGCCTGCAGTGTCACGGGCGCCCAGCCTAGCTGGGGACATGCCGAGGCCTGGAGTTAGGCAGGGAGACTGGGCAGGAGGATGCTCTTTGGGGAGGTAGATGGGCTTTGGGTAAGAGGATGCGCTTTGTGGGGGAGGATGATGCGCTTCGCAGAAGACAACGACCTTCGGCAAGGACACCCTGTGGGGCGGAGGCCCGGCCGGGGCGGGCCCGGGCCCGAGGGCGGGGAGGCGGCGGCGGCCGGGCCCATTTGAGCGGCGGCGGC
>VZRN01006763.1:0-65596 GCA_013397935.1 Dasyornis broadbenti | reverse complement strand
CGGAGCCCCGGGCGGGGGACACGGTAGCCCTGGCAGCGGGGCGGGGGGAGCGGCCGCTCCGTGCCGGGAGCCCCCGGAGCCGGCACGGGCGGCGGGGAGGCGGCTTCCTACGCTGTTTCAGTTTCACGTTAGCGTGGGGGTTCGTTTCTCTTTTGTTTGTTCCGATTAGGGTTTGACTAGGCCTCTCCATGGGCCCCATGGCTCATGCTGGCGCTCTGCCCCTCTCTCACAGGTGCGTTCCCGCTCAGCTCTGCCTGCCCTGGCAGTGGCTGCTCCTAGCAGGAGAGGTGGCAGTTCTGGTGGCACCTGGGCAGCTCTCTGGGAAGCTGTCAGAGCTAGCAGTCAGGGAAGCCTGACAGCATCCAGAGAGATGGAAATACCACTTCCCTCCAGGGGATAATAGTAGTGAGGAGTTGCTATTTAATGATTGTATGTCAGTGTCATTTTAAAAATAGTAAATGCTTTGCATTTTTCTGTGTCATCTGCTTTTTGATCAGAGGAGACAAGTGGCAGTACCAGCAGTGGAGGTGAGGTGCGTGGTAGGGTTGGAGCACTGATGTGAAGGAGTGTAGGATGGGTGATGCCTCATCCCAGATGTTGTAGGGGAAGAATTGTCATTGCAGACACGGTGCCTGAATGATACAGCAGCCAAAACCTGTGTGGCTCTACAGCGAGTTGTGTTTAAATAAGCTGGTGTTTCCCAGTCACAGCTGTTTGGTGCTGCTGCTAATTAAACGTGTCGATACTGTTTAACAGTGGAAAAAATGAGCACGTAGACCCACTGACAGGTAAGTGGAGGTCCTGAAGTGTCTTGATGCCCTTTTGCAGAAGGCTGTATTCAACAAGTGTATTTTAGCATCTTCAGGAATGAAATAAATGTTACAACATCCTTTATACTACTTATTTGTAGTATTTTTGTCTCTTCCATACAGTAATTATGCCATAATGTTTCTTTGGTTTTTTTAGGGCCTGTGGAGAAAAAGGTGGTTCTCAATCTTCAGAAGCTGGATGTGGCTCAGGATAGTTTGGGCAACTATGGTTTCTTCACTTTGATTTACAATCAAGGCTTTGAAATTGTGATAAATGACTACAAGTGGTTTGCATTTTTTAAGGTGAGTTAACCTGGTGTGTTCTAGATCACTGGCTGTTGCCAAAATGACCTGTAGTTAGGCTTCTTTTCAGTCTCTGAGTACCACAGTGGGGTAGTTGGGACACTTGATAATCTTTGGCTCTAAGATACCAGATAAAGGATTTCTTCTTTTCTTGTTTTTAACATGAGGAAATCTTTATCACTGGTTGGGTAGGGAGCAGAGAGAGGGAAGACTTATTTATATTCCACACTCGCCATTATGTGAGAAAATTATAGGTGCTGCTACTCCCTTCTGGGCATGCTTAAAGCAACTGAAGGCCTTCATGAAGCTAACTTTCCTGTTAGCCTGGAATTTTTGGGGTTTTTTTTTGGACCCAAGTCAAATAGCAAATACCATTGCTTTTATCTTCCCTTACAGATATTGACAAATGCATGGAAACTTTAGAGCCATCTATTCTCCTTGATGGAGGATTTCTGGGAATCTTTAAATTTTATTTCAGAATACTACATTAATATTTAAGGAACCTCTCTGCTGCCTCTAATTACTCCTTGGGAGTAATACTGCTGTCTTCAGTCCCTGTTAATGCCTTCAGGTCAAGCTGAAGACAGTGATGGTAGGGCAGGAGTTAGACAGGAGAAAACACTCTTGTTAGGAGTGCTCTTCTGCTATCCTGATGAGTGGGGCATGATGAATCTGAAGGATGGTTTGAAGTAACCTCTGCAGGATGACTTTAGTACCTGGAAGACAGATGTTATGTGCAGCGGGGCTTCTCAGTGAGTGCAGGAACAGTAAATGTGCTTTTGGTTATTTAAGAAGCATGATCTTGTATCTGGCTTCAGATGAGCCAATAGTAAACACCCAGGCCTTGTACTTGAAATCTCTAAACTTTGGCTCGTACGAAGGAGGGTGAAGAAATAACTTTTGCTTTAAATTGTCTTTCTGGGAGCCATGGTAGATGGTTTATTTTATAGCAGCTATTTTAAAGTCACTGTTTTCAGAGCAAATGATCCACTCTTTCAGGAGAATTGGAATCCTTACTGATCAGAAATTATGTGTAAGGCTCCAGGTTAACTGCAGCCTCCTTGCAGCTTCCCTCTGTGCCCATTTGGGCTCGTGAGGGAAAGGATTGTATAGACTGTTTAACACAACTACTGGGGAAGTTATTTACATGTTCATTGTTGTAGGTTAACCCCAGTAAACAGCAAAGCACCACTCAGCCATCAGTGGGATGGGGGAGTGAATCAGAAGCATAGAAGTGCAAAAACTCATAGGTCAAGATAAAGGTACTTTAATAGGTAAAGCAAAATGAGGAATTCATTCACTACTTGCCACCATAATAAGCAGGTGTTCAGCAATTTCCAGGAAAGCAGGGCTTCATCATGCATAACTGTTACATAAGAAGGCAAGTGCCATGATTCTGAATGTCCCTCTTTTCTCCTTCTTTCCCCAGCTTTTAATTCTGTGCACGATATTGTATGGCATGGAATATCCCTTTGGTCAGATGGGGTAAGCTTTCCCAGCTGTATCCCCTCCCAGTTTCTTGTGCACCTCCAGCCTATTTGCTGTCAGAGCTGTCTGAGGAGCAGATGAGGCCTTGGTGCTGTGTTAACACTGTTCAGCAATAACTAAAACATCCCTGCATTATCAACACTGTTTTCTTCACAAATCTGAAATGTGGCACTACATGAGCCACTATAAATAAAATGAACTGTCAAGACCTAGTGCAGGCTTATAACTGGAAATTTTTAAAATAAGAATGTAATTTTTTAAATAAGACAGGGTCTTCAACTTGAGTAGAATCAAAGTGTGAGAGAGAAATACCGGATTGACATTTTCATCTGTGTAAGATAGTGAAATTATATTGCCGCGATGTGCACTCCTCACAGGTTTGGCAGGTGATACAGCAAAAACTGCACAGGCACTGAAGGGTAATCTAACTGAGCAGGATTACTCTGAAACTTATCAGGGAGGGATACCTCTAAGAGCTCACCTGCAGTGGGAGGGCCTGCCTTAAAAGTGGCAGGAATTGCTGCCACCATGAGGACAGAGGAGCACTGTATGCTGTAGTGTTGTCCATGAACTTGGTTTCGAGGTGTCATATCTAGCAGGTATGATTCAGCAGTCATTGTTGGACTCATATGAGGACAATATAGTTGAACTAGCAGACTTTGGGCTGATAGTTTACACTGAAATACAGAGTTGCTGTTCTACAAGCAGTAAAACAGGTGCTGATTATCAAACTAATTCCTGAATGTGAGAAATTTAATCATAGAAACAGTGTGGCCTACTCTGGAATGTAAGTGGATCTGTTAGGTGCCAACTTGAAGATAACTGAGAGTCACTGAAGGCTGGTGCTGTCCATACCTTGTGAAATATATCCCCAGGAGATGGGCTAAGTCAGTGACCGATAAGCACTGATTTTATGCATCGCATTGATTTTCAAAAGTACTCTTAAAACAACATACCAAAACTGTTATAAAATAATTTAGGCTGGAAAGAGCTTCTGGTGGTCATCTGATTCATCTTGCTGCCCAAAACAGAGTCACATATACACCTGAGCAGTAGCTTGCAGTTTATTGTCATGAATGTGTCTCAGCCCTTTGTAAGGTAATGGATTAATTCTTAGTTTTGAAATTGGCTTTGGTATTAAGAAATAGCAAGCTTGTTTGGGTCATTGCTCAGTAGTGGGGAATCCATCAGCAAAACGTATTTGAATTAAAGACTTCTTTCCTTAAGCAGCGTAGAGAGGATTAGAGCCCAATTCAGTTACACTCTCTAATAATTTTGCTGTTGTAAAAGGAACAACAGATTAAATGCAAGTCTATTGCTGAGAAGCATGAGGAAGTACCGCAGCACTTAGTAAATGCATATTTTGCTGCAGACAGCTACTTGCTCTTATTGGGCAACAATATGCAATGTGTCTATCTCCAAAACTCTGAATTTCACAACTGTCAGTGGGGGCTTGGAGGGAGGAAGTGGTTCCTTACAATCTGCTTGACCTTGTGACATATTTAACTGTGCATATCTGTTTAGTTTTAATCCAGTAAATATTGCTTTACATATGAAATAGAAATGCAATGTGCTTGACATTGAGCAGAGGAAGGATTTGCCAGGTACAATGAACAGCAGTATCTAAGCCAGTACAGTACTTTGTGAGTTTCAGGCGTAGAAGTGCCACTTCTGCTAATTGAACTTCCGGTGTATTTTTTCCTAGTGTTAAATAATTAAGCTGTTACTTACTGACAGGAATGCCGTGGGCTTGTCTAAGTGGTGGCTTTATCAGAGCTTCTGTACTTTTTATATATGGACACTGCCTGTTTGGGTGTGCATGTTTCAGTGAGTTTTTAATAGCTTTTTGTTCCTGTGGCTTGCTAAACAGACACCCACTGAAACTTTTGTAGGGCCTCATTGCCTTTACCATGTATTTGTTCTTTCACTTGAGGCCTGTAGGGAAATGACTATACATCAGAAGGGTGGATTGGGTGAGCTTATCAATCTTATTTTTTCCTCAGTTTACTCTAGTATCTTAAGTGAAGAAGCTCTGACAGTGTTTTATTTCTAGTTATTGTACATAGACTTGTTATTTAAAGTTTCCCAAGTTAAATGCAGCAACCTACTGCATTCTTGCATTCTGCTTCTCACAAGTCGCAGTTACTCTGCCTGGTGTTCGTTTGCAGCACAAAATAGCTTGTTTAATGTGTGCTTCTGAAACTTCCCTTTACTGAACTTGGATGTGAAGCTAGTGTACTGACTCTTGGCAAAAGTTTGATCCTGTGCTTTTGCTGGATGATACAAGGATTCTTTAGGATTATGCAATATATAAAGTTTTAAAGATTTTTTTTTTTTTTTTTACCCCCGAGGGATGGCAAAAGAAATAGGAACAGTGTAATATAAAAAGCTTGAGTGAGGCTGGAAGGAATGTTGAGGCCAGCTTGTTTCAATTACTTGATATCTTTGAGGTACTTGTTTACTTATTGTTAAGACATTGAGAAGAGACAGTCTCATAAGATTCTTGGTGTTTGTCCCTTAAGCGAAGTGATACTACTTCTGACTCCTGGCATGTTCTCTGGCAAATACCAGAAGTCTGGCAGTTTTTCATATTGAAACATTACAACTACTTCAGCAAAAAGAAGGAGATAGATTTGAGAGTATTTCACCACTCAAGTTACTAATCATTTCCGGACTGACTTGGTGATCTTTGTCATGTCTTTTTCTCTCTTTCCCAAATTTGGTTAAAATCAAGGACTGCTGTTCTGAAATAAACAGCCTAGATGAGTGACAGCAGTTAATGTTTAAGTTTTCAGGATATGGAAAAAAACCCCCAACCTATGCATTTTATTTCATGTTGCTAAAGTAGAAGTGTTAGAGTTGCTACTGATATTTAATCATCCTGGAAATAAATTGAAAGTCAGCTTTAACCTATCTTATTTGGGCTTGCTTAACTGGTAGTATGAAACTGCTGCTTCCCTAAAACGTAAATATGAAAGCACAAAACTCAGAATTGCAGAATTTTTCCTAAAATAAAGAAAATGCACCTGTAGTTGATATTTGCTTGCATTTTATATTGGGTAACAAGATGCAGTAGTTTGTTCTGGTAATACTATCTACTGTATTTTTGTGTAGTAGGGCATCTGCAAGTCTGCAGCTGTGTTCTCATTCAGTGTGTGCTTCCCGTATTAAAATACATAGGCACACTTGTACATTTGAGAGAGAGCTATTTCCACCAGGTTTGATGTGTAGGGTAGTCCTGCCTCCTGGAACTGAAGGTGGCTTATTGCCCAGGCATTGCTTAAATTGAGAACAACAGATGTAAAAGAGTATGGGATGGCTGCCTATGTAGCACTGCTGAACTCCTGTTAAAATGCTGTGACCAATAAGGTCTCCATCCTTTCTTGCTTTCCTCTTAATGAGGTTAAAGATTTTAAAAAAGCTTTAAACAATTACGGTTTTCACTAGGACTAGGATTGAACATGCAGTTAGATTATATCATGATGACCAACACAGGAAAGACTTTATTAAAAGTATACGTCACTGAAAAGCTTACCTGAGTTCAGCTATCTAACAACAAGCTTTGAATTCTAGCTACATGAAGCTTTTTAAGGTTAATGTTGGAGTGGCTTGGCTAAACTTTGCCATTAGGCAAAGTCACGTGAGTTGTCAAGCTTGAGAAAAATACACATTTGAAATAAAATTGTATCTTACTACTTTCAAAGCTCAGAATTGGAACTATGAATACACTTTGGGTGCCTTTCTAAAGGAGTTACTCTGGATTGGTCAGATCGCTGGATGGAGTTAACGCTGCAGATGTGAGCATTGGCTGATGAAGTTATCACATGTCACAGCTGCAGTGGTCTTAACCCAAAAATGAAAACCATCTTATTAAGTCTGCAGAGAAATGCATGCAAGCATTTGTCCAGCAGTTGCTGGTGATCACAGCTGTATGTTGTCCTCCATGAAGGATGTTCTTCTGGGGTCAGTTCTGTGGATGTTTTGGGTACTGTGCTGACAGCTTTAGTTGAATTTGACATTGTAATTCACATCCACCTGAGTCAGCTGTTGCATAGTCTGTCCTCCAAAACTGGTACAGTCAAATTTCATAGATCTCATCTGTCAGTCCTTCACTGGTAAAATAAGAAATGCTGCACATGGTTTTAGCAATGATTTGATGGTGTACCTTCTGGTAATCAGTAGGCATCATTGTTATGGCACTGATGAGGTTTTTTTAAAGGCTTGTCTGCTACTTCTCTACATCAGTGGCTCTTGATTAAAAGTCAGAGGAGGGGAAAGCAAATTGTGACTTTACGTGAGTATATCTTTGTTTCCTAGCGACAATATTTCTTGTAGTTGAAATTCCCTTTATCCAAATGCCATGCATGTGCTACAGACTCAAATGTAACATCTCTCCATGTCCGTGTCTCCATGTCCGTGTCTCCATGTCCACTTTTCAAAGTCATTTCCGTAGAGCTTAGTCTGGCACTCTACAAAAAGGTAGCTATAGTGGATTTGAATTGCCTAATTTTAGGCTTCTGTGCAGACTGTTTGAAATTGGCTTTTGTTTCTTGTTTATATTGAACCATTGCCACTGGCTGTCTCTTCACCTCCTTTCTAGTTTGGTGGATATTTGTGAACTGAAAGAACAGTATAAGAAATTCGCTTCATTCACTTTTCCGAAAGATAAGTTCCACAGATGGTGAGAATGCTATTCTGTTTCTCTCTCTACATCTTTAAAAAAGCAATCTCCTGGAAAGGGAGAAGGATTTCTAGGAGAAAAACACATTTTTCTTTTTTTTTTGTTGTTTTTTTTGTTTTTGTTGTTTTAATTTGCTAGTTAGCAGATAACTCACTGCCTTTTTTCCCATGAAGATAAGTCCCAAATCTGTGTTACTTGTTTTAGTTCAGTATAACTGTCTATGCAAGGCAGGATTGTTGCAGGAAGCAGGCCTGTTCCTCTAATAATCTTCAGGTATTCCAGTTGAAAGCCTGTGGTTATTGAGGATGGCTGTACTTGGTCTTCTTGTAATCTGTGGGAGCTTTTAGATAGAAAAGACAGGTATTAATTTCTACTGTCGTGAAGAGCCAGAAAAAGTGATGTCACAGTCAATTAGATATAAAGTGACTAGTTGTTGCTGTTGGAAGTGTTTGGATTTCTAGTTCTGCTGTTGTGAAGAGGGTGTTTTCCAAAAGTCATCTCTGGACCTTGCCCTTGGTATTTGGCCAAGTGTAGTTATTTCCCACGTTGCACAATCTTGCATGGTAAGATAGGAAGAATAGAACAAGACAACAGCTCAGCCTTCTAGTGCCCCCACCCTGCTCCAGCCAGCAAACACACTTGCTGGATGTAGATATTTTGCATCTACATCATCCAGACTGGGAACAAAGCAAATTCCCATTGTTCCAAAAGAGTCAGAGGATTAAGCTTTAATTTTATTCCTCTGATTGATAAACCTAATTATTTCACTGTAAGTTCTCCTTCAGATTTCTCACAAAACCTCGACATAGTCACAAACCTCACAGTCTCTTTAATTAACCTTTTCCATGGGGCATTTCCATCACTGTAAGCTACCATTACCTTCAGTAAAGAACCTAAGCAAACATTTTGTTGAAACATAGTTACAAAATCCCTCTACCAGTGTACATGTGCAACTCATATAGGATGAGATTTAATGAAGTTTTCTCGGACTAGGAAACTTGACTTCTGTTTAAGCATTTGGGGTTTTTTGTGATTAGGAGAGTAAAGTTAAAGCCTTTGTTGCAAGAGATTTTCTTGTGCCTTTGTAGTGTAATACAAAACAGGCTTTATCCTTAAGAGAAGAGCAGTGAGTAAAGAGCCACACGCACCCCCACCATGAGACATTCTGTTGTCAGAGAATTGCTAATCCAGAAAATTTATGTAGCTGGGCCAAGTGTTAGTGCTACCTCTTGTATGAAGACCTATTTTACTGAATATATTAAATTACTACTCCACTTCAGTGGTGAAATGAAGACTAGTGTGGCTGAACAAGGAAGTATTAGGACTCAGGACTTGAGGCTTTAGTAATGCTCTCTTCACTGTCAGCTTTAAATGAGCTGCTCTCAAGGGATCATCATTTCTTACTGTCTCATTTTATAGTTCATGTGAAATTGTTTCCTGATGCTTTGCCATCACAGCTCAAACCTATAAAAGTGGCAGGAAGTTTCATCTTTGGTTTTGACTTGTAAAACAAAAACAGTGCATGAGTAGTACATAAATATATAAAAATAGTACATAAATTTTAAAACAGAAATAGTGTGAGAGGTTACTGGATGACAAACATGCCATCTTCCCTGTGTTTGAGTCTTAATTTCTCCGACTTCTGTAGCGATCCAGAGTCAGCTTGACTAGTCACATATTTGGTGCAAGAAACCTCAGGGCTTTGAAAAGAAGGGGAATTACCAAGAGGTCTTTTATATCTTGCTGAGAAAGTAACCATTGAACCCAAACAAGTAGAATAGGTTAGTTGAAACTGATAGGAATGCATCTTTTGTTGCTAAAAGTGCAAGTCACAACTCAGTTGCCTTCTGCAGCTATTTGATAAATACCAGTTTCTTTCATCTGCTTAACCTGGGGAGTGTGTTTGGCCACTTCCTGTGAATCACAGCCAAGAAGCAGCTGAGTGGGTGGTGAACTACTGTTGTGCTAACAAATGCATCTGCTCAAAACAAGCATAACTTCTTCACATTACAGTACAAAAAGGAAGGCCAGAATGTAACCAGCTACTGTAATGAGACTCTACCAGGATGGGTGCATGATGTACTTGGCCACAACTGGGCTTGTTTCATAGGACACAAGATTTCTTCATCTTCCTCAGATGTTCACATCAATGAGCTACCTCTCCAGAAGCCCAGGGGAAGGTAAGCAACAGATAAGTGACCTTTTACTGGAATAAAATGTTTCATAACAGTGCTCAGGGTTTTAGCTAAAATCATAAGAACCAATTCCATTACTGAGGTCAAAGTTAATAATGTTAACTTTAGGCCAGTGATAGTGTTGGAAATAAACCTGAACTCAGAAGAACAGAGGAGGGTGTGCCTGTTGCGTCACACAGTTTCTCCTTCAGTCTGTGGTGAAGCCCAGTTACAAAATTGGCATGTCTTAGGAAGATGGTTATATCTAGTCTGTCTCAAGTTTTAGAAACCTTGTCTTGATCCAGTAATTCCATGTTTCCTTATCAGTACCTGCCAAAAGACACTTCCAGACTTAGTCTTTTACATATGGTATTTAGAGAACACCTTTACTTTTCAATCTCAGTCCTTTTCTTACTGTTTTACTTGGTTGCTTTTGTTTGCAGTCTTTCCCACAGACGTTATATACACAACTTCGACTTTGTAAATGCTATCAATGCTCACCAGAAGTCATGGAGAGCAACAAGATACAAGGAGTATGAGAATTTTGTCCTGGAAGAACTGACTAAAAGAGCTGGAGGTCTCTATTCCAGAGCTTCAAGGTAGTAAGATACTTTGTTCTGCCACAAACCCCACTGCTGTTAAGAGTCTGCTTGTATTTGTCCTGGCTTGTCCTAGCTGTGTTTTGGCTTGTAGTTCAGATGTTTAATCAAATTTCAAGGCCTTCCAGTTCATGTTCATGAGGTGTGAACATATTTTTCATTTGAATCATTATTCTGAGCATCTGTTGTCTCAAGCAGTTGGGACAAATTGAGTCACCTACCCTTTAGTCTTGCCCACTAACTTGCTACTGAATTCATATATGTGGGGAAAAAGTGGGAACAGTCTCAGGTGTGATCTCATGCTCATGTCTGTTCATCAGCTGCTTGCCACAGTCAACAGTTTCTGCTTGTGCTTCTTCCTGGTTCTGCTAGTTCATAATTGCAGTTGAAAAGCTGTGAACTGCATTCTGGTCCTAAACATGAATATCAAAGATTTTTGAGGGAATTCCCTGGTTACTTTGATAATTTGCCACGCCTGCAACAAGACTCCTCTATAAGGAATAGACTGTCTCAGTGAAGAAGCATGAATGTAGCCCTGAGAATGGCTTCAGGGTCTTGGCAGATCACTTAACTGAGAGTGGTAATAGGGATGGATACGTCATCCTCTACATAATTTGAGAACTAGAGTTCTTTGATCTAAATATTCCTTTCTTTATAGATATTCTACCTTCTCCATAGTTTTGCTTTTTCCACTCCTGGTGTTTCTGTGAGTAGGAATGCTACTTACTTTTCCAAACTGGGACAATTGTATGTTTGTAGAAGAAAGTGGTACTGTAGAATAAAAATGCTGATTTGCATGGGAGTATCATGCAGATTATGATTTCATTGTATAGATAAAAGTCACCTTGTAGATGATCTTAAATACAGTAACCTATTTGGAAGCTCTCTTCCACCCTTGTAGTGCCATGACAGTATTTGGTTGGCCCTCTCCTACTTTCAAAGCAAACTCCAGTGTCTGGTGTTTGTGAATGGCACCTGAGGACAAGCATCAGGTTATGTGAAAGTTGAATGCAGGAAGCTCTTTTCTTGCTGATGAGCATCACATGGCTGCAAGTGGTAGATAAGGACAGGTAACATTCCATACTTCTTCAATAGTCACAAGTAAAAACCTGCTCCAGAGAAGTCTCCAGGGCAAGCGGGACTGCAGTTAGTGAACTGTTGGTTTAAGCCATGTCTGTGTCTGAAGTGAAACAGTCTGTAGTTGCTGTCAGTGCATGCTGCCAAGCCAAGATGCTTTCTGCAGTCAGATATTCTACATACCTTGTGGTTGCAGTAAAATAGCTGTTGCAGAACGGTGTTGCTACAACCTCTGAGAGTTACCTCAGCCCTTGAGATTGTTGCAAAAGTACTTGACCTCAGTAGCTTGTGGATGTTAAGGAAAGGCTCCTGTCTGACAACCCAGGAGCCACTCTGGCAGTCACATTTGCACCACCTGAGCTGGGACCAAGGTCCCTTTGCAGCTACACTCATACTCAGAGCAGGTTTCCTTACCCACATCTGAGAGTCTGCTACAGATGCCAGAGTTCCTGTAGCAGAGTCTCAGATGTCCAGATCTTTAAAATAATTTAATCTTAGTGCAATAACTAAATGCCAAAACAGCAGCTTGAGCTGGATGCCTCCAAACAAAGGAGCCCCTGGGCTTTTGTACACCCAGTCTTAAGCTTGGGAAAGTCTGAGGTTCTCTCTGAGTGTCCTGTCACCTGCCTGGGCCATAGGTCCCTACACCCCTTTTTATGCAAAAGGATTTTGCCACCCAGAGCTCAATTTGAAGCTCACTCTGCAACTTACAAACTGAGCTACCTGTACTGAATGTATTCCTCAACAACGGATGGTTAATAACATAGTTCCCTCAGGGAGCAACTTGAGTAGGTCTTCAGTCCTTCTGAAACTTCTCTTCATGTTGACACCCACTCAGTTTGGATGAAGACTGTTTTAAATTGCTTAATGTGAAACAAGTCCAACTAGTAGAAGCCAAAATGAAAACTGAGTGTTATGTAATTGTTTCCTTGCCTATAGTGTGATACATTTCTCAAAAGCATTTTCTTTTCTTTAGACCAAAGCCAGCACCTCTAACAGCTGAGTTACTCAAGAAAGTTTCAAGCTTGCCAGAATCCTGGGACTGGAGAAATGTGAATGGTGTCAATTATGTCAGCCCTGTTCGGAATCAAGGTAAAAATAAATAAATAAAACTTTTGAATTCAATCTTCTAGGGCTCCTTTGATGTACTTTGCAATTTGCTGCTAAGCGGAAGGTTTTGCCTAGTGTCTTGCAATTGACAGATTGTACCTTTACTGTGAATGACTTGGGGAAACTGGGTGGAGACCTGGCTAACAATGCTGTACCGAAATAGGTGGTGGTACTGGCTTGTTCCAGCCAGCACTGACTTGCTGGAGTGAAAGCCAGTTACCACAGTACCCTGCATAAACACAGCTGTCAGGTTTTCTCCAAACAATTTCAGCCATGGTTTTCTGCACACTGACTTAGCTGATGTACATCTAATTTTTTCCCTGATTCCCGCTGATGGCACATTATCATGCAGCTTTAGTGAATAAACCCATGAAAATTCTTCATACTGCCTCCAAATCTTATCACCGTGGTGAATTCAGGAGTTACTTAAATGGCTAGTTGCAAGAGGATACGTTAGTCACCATGAAAATGGTGGACAGTGATAAATATAAAATAGTGGTAAAAACTTAAAAGGATACTATGCTGCTATATGTTGATTCTGTAGGGAGTGTGTTTATAGGACTGTGGTGTGAGATGCCTGAATTAGATGGTTATATAATGGAGGCCAGGAGTGTACTCAGTTAATGTGTCTGCTGGGAGCTATCTGATTGCAGCTTTTGGGGGAAGGGAACATAACATTAGCGTGGTGGAGAGGGGATGCCTTAAATCACCGATCCCTCTTTTATGGCTTAGTACTTCTGACAAATTTCTGCCAGCTCTATTCCTGGTAGCAGAAGCAGCATAGGAAGGCTTGTAGAAATTCTAGCTATGTGGAAACACTGGAAGATGGCAACAGGAAATTATATGGTCCTGTGTAGGTGTGAGTCCTGTACTTTCTCCTGGTGTGAGCTATGAATATCCCAAGGGCTCTTTTATCTTCCAAACAGTTGTACACTCAGTTCCAGACTTACCCTTTCTCCATTGTGTTGTTTCAAAGTTTCTCTAAATGGGAGCTAGTCTGTTGTTTTCAATAATAAAGCTTCCTACACTTTTTAGGTAATCTGAGAGTCCATGCTGAGTGTGTTAAATGTCTGTGGAACATGCATTCTGCTCCATTAAATTAGAATTTTAGCTTTCAGGCTTTAAAAAAACAAAAGACCCAAACAAAACCTACAAAAGGGGTCATTCTGTGGGCCTCATAAATACCGCTGTGGTAGCAGGAAAGAAATTTAGTAGCCAGTCCAACAGACTTCAGACTGAACTGGTTGTGTGAATTGTATTTTTCATGTTTTTGTACACATAATGCAACAAAGTGTTCTGCAGTGTGGCCCGTCTCAGATGCTGTGACTGTACAGTGAGTGGGAGGCATCTTTCACTGCTTCACTGTGCCCTGCTGGGAAAAGAGTGTTCCTGTTCAGGCTGATTTTTGTCCCTTCTCTTCAGAGATGCATCTGAGTGAAGGTGAAATTTCACAAAGTCTTACTGTTGTAATACCTCTGCTTTTTTACACCTACACAGTTCAAGAGAAAGTGTTTTGTTTTGTTCCTCAAGCCTCCCTCGTTTTCATAGCTCTGCAATAGTTGATTTTTCCACTGTCAGGAAACAAAAGGAAATCAGGCACCTTGATGACAAGCGGTAGATAAAATAGGACCTCATCCAAGTAATCATTCCTCCCTGTGATTCTTGTCATTCCACTTCCAAAGGCTTTTAGTTAGGGAAAAGAATGTCCTAGAGAGTGAAGAGGCCTAAAGCTAGAAGCAATACTAAATTCTGATGCAAAAGTTGGGGAGGACTTAACTCTCTGCAAGGAAATAGAAGGGAAATTAAGATGCCTCTGTAAAGCCAGTGTACAATTACATGCCCTTGGGAAGCAAGGGGAGCTGGGATGAATCCATGGTATCAAATATGCTATTTATACCACTATTGTCTCAAAAGTCAGTTATTTTAGGGGGTAGCTGTAGAGGTGGAATTTTTTTTCAACTGAAATTACGGGACTAAATCCATTGGTAGGTTGAAATAAGAACAATATGGTCAGCATTCTCTTCAAATGGTTCATTGCCCCTTAGCATATGTGCTCCATAAAGGGTAGATAGACTCTTCTCAGCCCTGCTAATGCAGTCCCTGAAGGTTCATTCTGAAGGAATAGGGTAATTGGATGGCTTTTAAATGTTACTGCTGAAAAACACTGGAGCAGTGCATTGCGTCTTATTCTTTATAAGTTCAGTATTCCCTGAGAAGTTGTTAGAAGTGGGTTTTGAATTGCATTCATAAAAGCAAAATGAAGATTTAAAGTTTTTACTCTATTGATGTTCAGCTTCTAATCACTAGTAAGTTTTAACTCCTTTCAGCGGACTTCAGGAATAGTTGTGCCTGATGGCAGGTGACTAGCCTTGTTTGTTACTGACTTCTCCTTGTGGTTCCTTTTTTCTCCCCTTCTCAGGCTCATGTGGCAGCTGTTACGCATTCTCCTCCATGGGCATGCTGGAAGCAAGGATACGTATCCTCACAAATAACACTCAGAAACCAGTCTTTAGTCCCCAGCAGGTTGTGTCTTGCAGCCAGTATTCTCAGGGTGAGTATGCTGGTATATAGAAGACTTTGCAAGTCATGATAATGCTGGAGAAGGAAACTTTTGAAAACTTCCATGCCTTCCCCCATACACAAGTTAGGTTTTTCATAAAGTATTTGGCAGGTTATGCTGCTCTTCTTTATTTGAAATAAAAATAAAACCCTGCAGTTGTCAGCCTCCCTCACTGCAACAATGGGATGAAACCAGGTGAAGTTACCCTCATGCTCAGGATGTTACTGAATTGTACATCTACCTGTGAGATGGGGAATATCTAAAGAGTAGAGCTCAAAATGTAGCTAAATTGCAATGCTTATCTAGAAAGAATGGAACTAAATATTCTCCCGGTGGCATATTTAGAGGGAGGGGGAGATGAGCAAAAGCAATGACTAAAGCTTTGTTGAGGACAGTATCCTTGTTAGGACATAGCTTTGTACCGCACGTTAGCGGTTCTTCTGACCGGGATTGTCAGGAGCAATTGGATGAGAAAGGGGTCCATGTATTAGTGTTTCCAATATATTTCCCATAGATGTGGATTTCGCCTTGTGTGTTGCAGAAGGCTGGCTGTAGCTAACGGGAATATTAGGATCATCACTGCAGTGTATGTTCAATACCGTATCTGAAAGATTTGTGTAGGAGAATCTCCCACCTCACATAACTTTCCAAGAGAATAAGCACATTGTATTTTTTTTTTTTTAGGTTGTGATGGTGGCTTCCCATATCTCATTGGTGGAAAGTATGTCCAAGACTTCGGTGTGGTAGAAGAGGACTGCTTCCCTTACACAGCCCAAGACTCTCCATGTCTTTTCAAGCGCAGCTGTTACCACTACTACACTTCTGAGTACCACTATGTTGGTGGCTTCTATGGAGGTTGCAATGAAGCCCTGATGAAACTTGAGCTTGTTTTGCATGGCCCAATGACTGTTGCCTTTGAGGTTTATAATGATTTCATGCTTTATAAAGAGGGGATCTACCATCACACTGGTCTGCAGGATGATTTAAATCCTTTTGAATTGACCAATCATGCTGTCTTGCTGGTGGGCTATGGTACAGACCCAGAAAGTGGTGAGAAATTCTGGATTGTGAAGAACAGCTGGGGCACATCATGGGGAGAAGATGGTTACTTCAGAATCCGCCGTGGCACTGATGAATGTGCAATTGAAAGCATTGCAGTTGCTGCAACTCCTATTCCAAAGTTATAATGTAAGGGTCTTCATGCAGTGCCTTGTCCTGAGCCAAAAGAACATACTGATTCTTGAAGACACTGGTTGAAATTTGTCCCCTAGCTTGAACAAGGCAGCTTTAAGGAATTTTCCCAGAGCAGAGCAGTTTCCACGTGTAAGAGGATGAACACTTTTCGCTCCGTTCTGTGCACTGAAAGCTTCCTCTCGAGTCTGACAGTAGATTACCCAGAAAGGCTGTTTTTGTAACAGTGGTGATTAGTTACTCAGCATTGGATAGACATCTTCAGTTAGCAGTTGCATTTTTTTCCATGGGCAATCTTGACCTTCAGATCTCAGAGGGAAGTGTCTGCTTTGATAATCTGTAACTGCTTTGAAGGGACACTGTAGTGTCTTACCTCTCAGAAATCAGGAAGTCACTGCAATTTGGAGTAAGTGTGTATTGGGGAGGGAATGAGCAATTACACTGATTAAAATGAAATTCTAAAGCTCTAAGTGTCCTGCAAAAGCTATATGTCCAACCCTTATGACAATAAAAATCAATTCTAAGTTTCAGGCTGTTACTAAATGTTCTAGGTCTGGATTTTATTGCTGTGCTTCGCAATTGGTCATTTCAGAGTTCAGTAAAAAACACACCACTCCTATAGGAGTTTGTAATTGTGGAAGGAGTTAGTTCTTTTGGTGACCTGTCTGTGAATTTTGAGCTTCCTGTCAAGAACTTTTTACTTTAGCAGGATCTAAACTGGTGGGAAAGAAGGATGGGGGGGGTGGGAAACTAGTAATCTTGCAACTGAAGCTGAGATTATCACAGCAGCATCCTGCAAATTGTCCAGGAGTCTAGTAGTCCTTGCTATGGATGTGGGACAATTCATTGAGTAAATTTGCTAATTCCCCAGTAATCCTGCTTAAATCTTTTCTGTTAATCTGTTGCCCTATTTCTTTCTAATATATAAGGTAGAAAAATAGAGTTGAGAGGAGGGATTGCAACGCTTGGAATTAACCATTTCTCTGGTGCAGCGCAGTACTTCATTAGCACAGCACTGGTCTTTGCTATTCACCCAAGGAAACGAGTCATATAGAGGTGAGTGCTGGCTTCATGTGTAGAAGATGACTTCTTTAGTGACCTTCCATTAAAATGTGACCAAAATAGTATTTCTCTGTGCAAAATACAGTCTCATGGGTGTTTTTTCTAGATGTAAGGAAATTTATAAAATGCAGGAAAACGGAACAGTTTGTAATCAAAATATTCCATTTAACTTAGAAGGGAAAACTTACTTTTACTTTAGTAGCGTTAATTTCACAAGGAATCCTGGACTCTAATTTGCTCAAGTTGAAGGGCAGCTAGCTTCATGGTTTTTTTCAGTCTCCTCCCAAAAGATGTTAAGCCTGGTTGATAGCAAGTTGAACATGAGCCAGCAGTGCCCTGGGAGCCAGGAGGGCCAAGTGTGTCCTGGGGGACATCAGGCACAGCATCGCCAGCCGGGCAAGGGAGGGGATTGTCCTGCTCTGCTCTGCACTAGGGCAGCCTCACCTGGAGTGCGGAGGCAGTGTTGGATGTCACAGTATAAAAAAGATACAAAGCTGTTAGAGAAAAAGGGCTGTGAGGATGGTGAAGGACCTTGAGGAGAAGCTGTATGAGGAGTGGCTGGGGTCACTTGGTTTGTTCAGCCTGGAAAAGAGGAGACTGAGGGGAGATCTCATCACAGTTTACAACTTTCTTGGGAGGGGAAGAAGAGAGGCGCAGGCACTGATCTCTTCTCTCTGGCGACCAGTGACAACATGAGGGAATGGCCTGAAGTTGTCTCAGGGGAGGTTTATGTTGGATATTAGGAAAATGTTCTTCACCCAGAGTGGGTGGGCACTGGAACAGGCTCCCCAGGCAGTGGTCACAGCACCAAGCCTGACAGAGTTCAAGAAGCATTTGGACAATGCTCCCAGGCACACAGTGTGACTTGGGGATGGTCCTGTGCAGAGCCACGAGCTGGACTTGGTGATTCTTGTGAGTCCCTTCCAACTCACCTTGTTCTGTGGTTCTGTGAAGATGTGTTTGGAAATTTAAACGTGTGTTTTGCCCGAAGTGGAACAAGGACTTCTGAAATAGCTCATATTGTGCATTGGCTTGTTTTAGCTGAAGGAGTTGGGGAGTGGGGGAAGGAGCTAGGTTCCTGGATTTCTTTATTAGCTGTAGCACGTGAGATTAGCTTGAGAATAAGGATATAAAAGCTAGGTATTTTTTTTTACTATATTTCAGCCATTAGGAAATTGACGTCTTATCACCAAACTGTTGCCAACACTCATGGCACTACGAATATAAAAACACAATTCACCATGTGTTGTATCATGGTAGCTACATGTGTTTGAATAACATTGGTATTTTCTTAGGAATTCCCTCATCTGTCTGTCACTGCTTGCGTGTGTGGCAGCTGCACCGGTGTTAATAGGAAGATGGGAGAGTTCTCAGAGTGGTCTGTCACTGTCGCTTACTCCAGTGACTGTCATCAGACATTGTTGTTTGCCTCTGGCTGACTGTGGTGTGTGAATGTCCCTGTTTTCTGTATGCCAGAGCTGCACAGAGGAATCTCAGCCTGATGGAGCTGGTATGAGGCTATAGTTTGTTTAATTGGCTTCTTCCTATAAGCAATGCATTAGCTGAAGTAGCTTAAACATGGAAAACATGCTATCACTCAGGAGAATAATTGTAGGGTTGGCAGATATGTCTTGTAGTGATCATGTAAGGCCCTAATATATTTAACTTCTCATGGAAGGTTAGCAGATAATGTCACGGCTGATAAATACTTACAGGGGAAATAAAGCTTATTATCAGCCCAGCAAACAGAGATATTAAAAGTTTGGTGTTTCATAAATTAGTACATACAGAGGACAAATAAGATACATCTGTTTAAAAGTGAGCATAATAAATCCTTAAAAACTTTTATGGGCTGTGGTGGAGTGTCCATCACTGGAGTGGGGTGATTTTCCAGTTTGAGCACTGCCCCTGACACCAATATTGCTCAGAGACTCATGTAATTGGTTTATGAAGGAAACATGGCAGGGTCATCATGACTCCTTCTGCTCTGTGACCTGAGAACATGAAACACAAAATGACATTTAACTTCTAAAGTTGTCAGTCTAACTTTGCAAAATATGTAAAATTCATATTAAGCAACAACAGATTTTTTTTTTTTCCTAGATTTGTTCAATATGCTGAAATTAGGACTGAGTAATTTTAAAATTGTGTTGGTGCAGGCGTCTTGGAAAGACAGGAAACACCAGTGCACCAATGGAGTTTATTAAAATGGCAAGCTCAAGAGAATATTATGGCTTGATAGCTTCTTGCCTTTTTTTTTGTTTTGTTTTTTAATGACTTAAATTCATCCATTGTTTTCTTGTCCGTTGCTGGAGGCTTAAAACTAGCTTGTACAATGAAGTTAAGGACATTAGACTGCTTTTAAAAGTTCTGCTAACATCAGACTTCCTGTGACCTCTGAAAATACTAAGATATATTTCTAAACTACTCTGATCGAGATGTGATGAATACAAGGCTGTAGGTATTGTTAGTGGAACATTTGCAAGGATGTCAAATGGAGAACTTTGAAAAGCATTTTTTCCTTAATTTTTGTATTTTAAAAGGGAAAAATTCTGAAGGAGGGTTGTTATTTATTTTAGAAGACAAAAAGGAAGATGGACTAAGGGAAGCATTTTTTCGGTGGTTTCAGTCTACAAAAGAGCATTACCAAGATTTTCAGTTTGCAGTTTTTTATTCTTCCCTTTTGGGGAAAAATAAACCCCATCATAGCACCTTTTTTTCCTCTCATCAAATTATTAATTTCTTCAGAAAAGCCGTTTTTGGTATGTGGTAAAAATCCTGTTAAAACATCAAAGCCATGACTGATTTTACTTTCACCTGATTGGGTGGGACTTATTTAACTCTGCTCCAGACAATCTGCAGGGATAGAGCTGGCAGATACCACTGGAACTGTCTCACTTTGGGTTCAAATAACCTCAGAAATGATGTGGTCTCCACAGTGTAGTGAAGAGCATGATATAATGCCAGGAGCCTCTCAGGGATGGGGTGCAGCAGTGGGTGAAGACGAAAGCTTTGCGGGGAGTTTGCCCAGATCTGCTGATGACTGTGGGAACTCCAGGGCATTTCAGGAATGGGGTAGGGACAGCTGTGGGGCTGGAGTCACTGTGTGGAGGGGTCTGTCCTCGTGTGTGTCTCACAGCACAGCCTTGTTAATGCCCTCATTTTCACAATGAGCAAAATAGCACTTGAATTGTAAAATAAAGTGTATTAGTGAGGTCCAGAAGCCTGTGGGTATGAATGCTCTTGTACCCAGACCAGTTCATGGCTAACTCTCATTTTTCCTACCACAGTCCATTACACATGCAGACATGCCAAATTATGTTAAAAAAAAAAAAGTTGATCTCAATTTGGACCTTGAATTTGAAATTTTGAGGGTGAGCCTAAGCATATTTAAAAGAAAGCACAAGTCCTTTCCATATCCTGAGAAATATGGGCAGCGTGTCACAAACAAAAGATGGAAGCTTTTACTGCAGTATGAAATAATGCAACATACTTGACTACCCCTCCTGAACAGTGAGTTTTAAGTGAAATGTCTCATACCCTGTTTGACTGAGAGCCAGTGTATCTTATGGGCTGAGGAGAAGGTAGTGGGGACTACAGCTCAAGCAGGTTGAGACTTCTCTGCTGGTTGCTATGGCTTCTGGATGTGCTGTAAGCTGAAGCAGTGTGAGAGCATGTGTATCTGTAGGTTTTAAGTTTCCAAACAAGTACAAGGCATTTAATGGCAGGTAAAAAGTTGCCTGCAACTTCAGGAGGTGGTCAGGTGCAGGACATTAACAGAGTATCAGTTTTGTCAATTCCCTCTGAATGACAGGCAGTGCAGGAGGAGGAGAGGTTGAAGCCTTTCTGTGTAGGCTAGAGAGAAACAGGCATGTGCAAATGCAGAATTTTTCTATATCTGTAGTAGGAAAGGCATTGACACGTACTTCTGCCAATTATTCCTAATTGTTTCATTTGAATCAGCTGGCTTGATCCAGCAGATGCTATTTAGCATGAGATGCACGAGCTAAATTAAACTCTCTCTCATGGTAACATTTTACTAGGCTGGTAGTTTAGCTCTCTCCTCTCCAAGCACGTTTTGCCATTTGCACTTTAATATATATGTGCATGTTTATACTTGAAGTGATCCTTGGGACCTCTTGACTTACCTCATTAAAAAGAGAATACTTTTAAGGGCTGTGTAGAAGGGCCGATATCACTTTAGCAATATGACAGGTGATGAATTGTAAGTACTGTCATAACCACCAAAAGTATTAAAAGAGATGTCTGTCCTAGTAGGATTTCAGAATCTTGAAAAACAATGTACATTCTTAAATGTCCAGCAGTTCCAACCCTGATGATGTTCTTTTGTGTAAGATGGGAATAACTTCCCAAAACCATTAACTAACTGTACAAAACCCTTATATTTAGCGAAGAATACATAATGCACGCAGTGTTTGGATTTTCTAAAACTTCATTTAATTAACTTTTCTATTACTCTCTTATTTAACACTTTTAACAGTAATATAATATAAATTGATGGCCTCTTCTATTGTTCTGTTTAGCTGGAATAAATAGGATTTTTGGTCTGGACTATACACGGGATTCCTTAAGGTTTTGCTTCTCATGAGCACTGATGACTGAAGGAAACTGAGTATCTCAGAAGGCAACCCTTCCTGAAAGCAGACTGGCCCAGACCTCTGGGAGGCCAGTACTTCACCTGGAAGTGGGGATACCCAAACCAACTGTGTCCTGACTTTTGACTCAGTATTCTGCTCTTGATCTGACTGTGCCACTTCTTGCTCACAGACTTATCTCTGCATCAAAGTTCAGGAAAATCTTGGGCCCACTTAAAATCCTGATCCTATTTTGAGACTCTCGCACTTCACCCTGTAGGTGTTTAGGCATAAGCAGGAATACTCCAAAAGCTTGACATTCAGGTGACTAAGTCTGCAGTCTGTACTATGGTTTGCTTTGCACAAAGATTTCCTTCTACATCTCATACTTTAATAAGGCTGCCGAGTTGCGTCACTCAGTTACATTTCTCCCTGCTTTTCTGAAACCATCTAGTAGCCTTGGGATTATGTGCCCAGGTTTACATTTCAGCAGGATAATACCTGCAGGAAAATGCCTCCAGATGTGGGAGGGGGAAAAAAATTAATTACAAGAAATGGACTAAAAGGCCAAATCAAATATGTAAAACGCAGCAGTGAGATGATAAAATATAAGAAATTAAATGCTTCTTTTCACAAAATGTATCTATTTTCTGTGTTTGCTGCCTTGAGGAAAAGTAGTAATAGGGTGATTGCATTTTCGTGATTGTTGGGGGCTGATTTTTGAGCTTTAACATTGAAAGGATGATTTTTTTTTTTCTTTTTTAATTAAAGAGGCTGGCAAACCAGAACTTGAGCTCCATATTATCCTTTAGGATTGTAGAGGCTTGTAACAGCAAAATTAAAATTTCTCCAAATGGAAAATGAATGGGACCATCAGCATGTGGAAGGACCAGGAGCGATAGCAGGAGAGGAGCTATATAGGAAAGACTGGTGCTGATGGCACCTGGGTTGGCAGCATGTTAAGTTTGCAGCACATCTGCATGGGACACCCAGAACGGGAAATGAAGAGTAACCTAAAGCAAGAGACATGCTAAAAAAACAGACACTATAAAGAAAAGAGTAAATTTCAGTGATTTGGGTTGGTAGGGACCTTAAAGGTCCAACTCCCTCCCCTCCCCCCATAAGCATGTATGCCACCTGCTAGCCCAGGTTGCCCAGGGCCGCATCCAACCTGGCGTTGAACTCTTCCAGGGATGAGGCATCCACAGCTTCTCTGGGTAACCTGTGCCTCACCACCGTCACAGTAAAGAATTTCTTCCTAATATCTAATCTAAATCTCTCTTTGTTATAATTTAAAACTGTTTCCCCTTGTTCTGTCGCTATATACCCATGTAAAAAGTCCCTCTCCCTCTTTTTTTATAAGGCCTCTTTAAGTACGGGAAGGCCACAGTAAAGTCTCCCCAAAGTCTTCTGTTTTCCAGGCTGAATGATCCCAGCTCTCTCAGCTTGTCTTCATAGGAGAGGTGCTTCAGGCCTTTGATCATCTTTGTGGCTTCCTCTAGGCTCACCTCAGCACAGCTTTCTTGTGTTTAGGACTCCAGAACTAGATACAGTCATCCAGGTGGAGTCTCACAAGAGCAGAGTAGAGGGGCAGAATCCCCTCTCTTGCCCTGCTGTCCATGTTGCTTTTGATGCAGCCCAGGACATGGTTGGCTTTCTGGACTGTGAACACACATTGCCAAGTAATGTCCAGCTTTTCATACATGAGAACCCCCAAAAGTCCTTCCCTGCAGGGCTGTTCTCAATGATTTCCTCTCCTGGTCTGTGCTCATGTCTGGGATTGCCCCTGCCCAGGTGCCGAACCTCACACTTGCACATGTTGAACTGCATAAAGTCCTTGTGGGCCCACTTCTCAAGCTTGTCCAGGTCCCTCTGGATGCCGTCCCTTCCTTCCATTGTATCCACGGCTCTGCTCAACTTTGTGTCATCTGCAGACTTGCTGAGGGTGCACTCAATCCCACTGTCCATGTCACTGATGAAGATATTGAAGAGCAGTGGTGCCAAGACAGAACCTCAAGGGATATCACCCATCACCAGTCTCCACCTGGACACAGAGCTGTTGTTTAAAAAACAAATAAATTAAAGGAGAGAAGGACAGATCACCTGCGTATGCCAATGGTAAGAAGAAAAGGACAAACCCTTTTAAGCAGCTTCCAGGTAAAAAGACTAGATACTTTTAAAAAGCAAAACCTAATGCTTCATGGAAGTGGAAGAGCTATGAAGCAGTACAAGACTCCCCAAAAACCAGCACCTGAAGGCCAGCCTAGGGATGAGGAGTTGGTGGGGGCCGGTAGCTGGCATCCCTTTTCCTTCCTGTTGCTGCAAGAAAACTTGACTAAAGCACTGATATGTGTGGGTATAGGTAAGCAGGATATTTTAACATAGAACATGGCACTTGTAAGAAGGTGGGTGTCAGAGTGTCGATGTACATTTTAAAATAGAATTACTTTGCCATTCTATAGGTGTGGCATTGAGTTTTGCTGTACTGCTGCTAGAGAGAAGCAATGTTAATTACCACAAAATCTCTGGCTTAAGAGTTCAACTACAGGTCTCCAAGTACAGTTCCCTTCCTCGGTGTTAATTTGTGTGCTGTCTTGAGCCCATGAACAATCACGTATTGCAAAGCTCGTGTTTACCCTCTAACTTGTTTATACCCTACCTTGCAATCCTGCTTCCACAAAGAAAAGAAATGCTGGCTCCACCAGGACAGGTGATGGCCCTCATGTGTTATGGATCAGGTAAAAAAATCTTTGCTGGGAGGCTGGTTACCAGTTGAAAGGGCAGCTGTGTCACTGCTAAGATAACTTCCAGAATGGTTAGGGTTTGTTTTTTTCCTTTTTTTGAAGAGTGCTAAAACCAGGATAAAAGTGTTCAAAAAATGTGAGAAAAGTAAACCCTTCTGGTATTTCTGAATTACTTAGGGATTTTTTCTTATTTTGAAATGTGTTCATAAAAAAGCTACATAAAGGGAAGATTTGAGAAAAATGCAAAGTTTTCAGCTGCTTGGTAACATGCCCTGACATTCCTTTTATATATATAGAAGGAATCTATTCTACGTATGTATATATACATGAACAGAAAGGACTGATTTTTTAAATTTTCTTGCAGTTGAGAACACTGGCAAAAATCCCAGTCTGGAAACCCTTCACCAGACGAACTGAGATCCACACAGTGTTACTTATCCTCCTTATCTCTATTTTTTTGTTTGTCTTTCCTGTTGAGATAACGCTTCCAGGAGCAGGCCTGGCCACCATCCAGGGTCGGAGCAGTGTTCAGCACGCAGGGGCCTTTCTCGCTGAGCCCTGAAGTGCTACTCTGATAGCAGGCTAAACAATGACCAGCAAAAGGTGAAAGGAACCCAAGCCCAGCGCTGTCTTTGTAAACACCTTTATTGTGTCTTACTTGTGTCTTGGGAGGTTTCTGGAGTGTGTTGATGGCAATGTCCTGGTACAGATGAATGAGCTGATGAGGGAGGATGCTCTGCTGGACCACATGCTTACTAATAAGGGAGTTCCGTACAGGGAGGTGAAAACTGGGGGCAGCTTTGGCTGGCAGCCATGAAAGAGTGGAGTTCAGGATCCTGAGAAGAGGGGAAAAAGGCAAAAGTCAAGGTTGCAAGCCTTGATTTCAGGAGAATAGACTTCAGCATGTTTCTGCTTTGGAAAATCCTCTGAGAAGCCCTGGACTGAAGAGGGTTCAAGGGGGTTGATTTTCAAGAATCACTTCCTCCAAGTTCAAAAATGGCTCATCTCCACATGTAGGCAATCAAGCAAAGGCAGCAAGAGGCCTGCAATGATGAATAAGGAGCTTCTGACTAAACTCAAAAATAGACAGAAATATATAAAAGAGATGGGACAGGTGACTGGGGATGGATATGGACTCACTGTCTGAGCCTTGGTAAGATCCAATTATTAAAATTGTTAGAAGAGAGCCTCTGCCCAAATTAAGGTACAAATGAGACCATATGCTGAAGTCAATAGTATGGATTTTATTTAACAGTAAATAAAACAATAAACAGTGAGGCAGAGAGAGAAAGAAGTAGAAAAAGAGAGGGGAAGGGAGAGAGAGAGACAGAGATTAAGTAGAAAAATACCACTACTCCATGGATTCCCCTGGTCCCCTTCTTCCAAATCACCTTCTTGTCTTCTCAGTCATGAGGATCCTGCAAAACACACAGTACATTCAGACCAGGTGGGAACGCCCAGCTACCTTCCCTGTATCTTCAGAAAGAAAAAGAAGGAGAGTCCATGGAACTATAGGCTGGTAAACCTCTGTCCCAGGAAAGGTGATAGAGCAAATCTTCTTGCAAGTCATTTCAAAACACAGGAAGGATAAGAAGGTGATTTGGAGTAGTCAGTGTAGGTTTATGAAGGGGATACCATGCCTGACCAAATGGATAGCCACCTATGATGTAATCACTGGGTGTGGATAAAGGGAGAACAGTGGATGATGAGTGCCATGTCCAATGCTGGGCTCCCCAGTACAACACATAAGGAGAACTGAGTCCAGCAAAAAAAAATGCAAAGATTAAGAGCTTGGAGCATCAAGGAGAGGCCTAGAGAGCTGGGAGAGTTCAGCAGTAGAGAAGGCTCAGGGAGACCTTAAACAATTTGTAAAGAGTACAAAAATGATGAAAATTCTTTTAAAATATATTTAAAAACCCCTTTTACTGTGTGTGTGGTCAAACACTGGAACAAGTTGCCCAGAGATTATAAAGTCTTCATCCCTGCTTTCACTGGCCCTGCCCTGAGCAGGATGTTAGACTTAATGATCTCCAGAAGCACTTTCCTACCTCAGTGGTTCTGTGACATTTGAAATTATAATGAATACAACTTACAAATCATACTCCTAATGAACTTTTATTGTTTTGTTGTTTTGTTCCACGGTTTCAATTTGCAGTTACAAGGGAAATGGTGTAAGCCAAAGCATATTAATTTAGGATTTACTCTTACAAATGTTCCTGCACGTGACATTGTCGCTTCTGTGTGAGCACCATCAAAGATTGATAGTCTCCAAGAATCGGATTTAAATCTACATGAACTGGACAAAAGTTTCACTGAATCAACCCTATTCTTAAAGGAGATTTTCTCTGTGGAGGACAGGGTAGACTATCCTCTAAGTTCCTGTTTGTGAGGGTTTCAAATGGACCCTCATGGGAGTGGCATAATGCAGGTTACTGATTATCAGAAATGTTCTAGCTTGACTTAGGCATGCCTTTGTGAAGCACTGTTACTGATTCTCATCACACAAATACTCTTCAGTACCTGAAGAGGGTTAAAACTGCTGCACTGTTGGCTTGTTCCAGGCTTTTGTTGGTAGCTCCACAGCAGCATTTCTGCAATGAGTGTGATGCGTCCATCTGCAGCCTCAGTGAGTGCTCTTACACTTCACTTATTGAATCTGAGGTACAATGATATTCTTTGGAACTGGCACACTTCAGACTAAATCTGTGCAGTATGATGCTTTCACTGCTGTCTGGCCTCAGGGACAAGCCATTTTACTTTTCCCAGTGTATTACTGACCCCCCCGTTATTAGATTTTACCCTTGGCAGACATTCTGGTCCTTGCCTTATTGCTTTTTGAGTTGCACTGTTTTCATGTATTCCCAGGTGACTGTTCAAACACATTTGGTGTAAAATGCACTGCAGCCCACCTAAGATTTTTGCTGCAGACTTCAAAGGACAGACCTTAACTTTATTAGGTTGTATGGATCTATATAAAAAAAATTCCTTCAGAGAGGAAATTACATCCAATTATTATTAATTTTTGAATCTGTTCTGTTCACAGCACTGACTGTGTTCACACAGGGTTATGGATATGGAAGGCATGTTGGAATATGCAATAAGTAGTCAAACTGGGTCCCTTTATCAGACTAAGGGTTGTAATTGTGAGAGAGGCACAAACTCTCCCTCTTTTAATACAGTGATTCATGCACCACTGGGCTGTTAACTGTGTAGCTAACAACTTTGTATTTATACCATACCCCAGCATTAATTGGAATACAGAAGTCTGGCAAAAAAACTCTGTGCAGAATGTCAATGTTTTATATTTCTTTTAACGCAAGATATAAAATAATCTAATACATGATATTTATTTATATATGTGTGTGTGTGTATATATGCACACACACAGAGATGTGTTTTAGCATGTCTCTGGATTATAGTGTCACTTATATCATATTAGGTAAGATCAATATGAGGTACAGGTCAATCCCTTCAAGACATTCAAAGCTACCAGATATAACATGATTAGCTGTGGTGTGAAAACCCTATGTAATTTTAGATGGCAATCATTTGAACACATACATTTCTAATAATCTGAATTTTGGTCACCACAATATAAGAAAGATATTGAACTATTTACATCCAGAGGAGGGCAACAAAGATGGTGAAGGGCCTTGAGGGAAAGCCATATAAGGAGTGGCTGAGGTCACTTGTTCTGCCCAGCCTGGAGAAGAGGAGACTGAGGGGAGACCTCATCACAGTCTACAGTTTCCTTGGGAGGGGAAGAGGTGGGGCAGGCACTGATCTCCCTGGTGACCAGTGACAGAACGTGAGGGAATGGCCTGAAGTTGTCTCAGGGGAGGTTTAGGTTGGATATTAGGAAAAGGTTCTTCACCCAGAGGGTGGTTGGGCACTGGAACAGGCTCCTCCCCACGGCGGTGGTCACAGCACCAAGTCTGATAGAGTTCAAGGAATGTTTGGACAACACCCTAAGGAACATGGTGTGACTCTTGGGGATGGTCCTGTACAGGACCAGCAGTAGGACTTGATGATCCTTGTGGGTCCTTTCCAAGTCAGCTTGTTCTGTGATTCTGTGAAGATGAGACTTTTTTGACAAAAGTTATTACCTTGTTGTTTCATTATCTCAGACAACATTGTTGTTTTTAAAAAGTATGTTGATAAGAAGTCTGGTTCTCAAGGTTGATGTCCTTTTCTGTGGTATATGCCACACAAAGGAGTGATAAAATCCAGGATGCAGTTATGCTTTCCTTGATTCCTGTCAATGTAATTGCATCTTCAATTTTATCACTTCTCTCGGAGAAAATGGTCTCTATTAATGACAGAGAAATAGTGAGGAATTTCTGAAAATTATCACTGCAAAATGAGTTTCACTTTTATGCAGAGTGCAACACAGCCTGTAATGCCTTAATTTGATGGATTTTTTTTTAATTAGATTATATTTACAACTGAGACGTATAGAGTTATCATCAATTCTGTCAATTAAAATTGAATGTTAATAGACTCTATTAATATTAGTATAGTATTAAAATAGAACAATGGATAGGCAGAAAATACAAAAATAAAACAGCACAGATATAAATAATGTCACATGGAATTTCAACTATTTTTTACAATGATTTAGTAAAGTTTAAGATTTACATATACCAGAGAAGACACAGACAAATGAAATACAAACACAGAAATATCAACCAAATTGCCGGCATGTTTACATGTTCTTATTGCCCGGACAGCAGCAGAATCAGGGCTCAGAGGCAGCATCTGGTTCTCCCAGCCTAACAAGTTACTTGGTGTCAGCTGAGCCCTGCTAACCACCTACCTGTGGGTGGCAAATGCAAGCTGGTATGATTTATATTACCTGTCCTTAAGTGGTCTCAGCTAAGACAGATTTCATTGCATCAGCTCCAGGCTCAGTGTCCTTCCCTGGACACCTCTGCCTGCAGGAGATCACTGAGTTGCAGTGACCTGTTTGGGTCAGTGAAGGGATCAGCTGGCATCATCAAACAAATTTTATGGTGATTCTTTAAGTCATAACCAGCCCAAATTATCTGCCTTCTCCCACAACAGTGCTGCAGCGGGGTTGCAGATTAATGATAGCTCCACACCTCCCTGCCCCAGTGTCTTCAGATGACAAGGAAGCCAAACTGGTACAGACACATAGTTCCAAAAAGGTGGAGCAAGGCAGGATTGAGGACCTTCTCCCACTTCAGAAGCGTTTCAGCAGACAGTGTCAGGTGTCTATAAAAGCCAGCTCACCGTGGAGTTAGGAGGTCTGGGTACAGCTTTCACTCAGCAAGATGCTTCAGTCCATTCTTCACTTTAGCTCAGTGACTCCTCTCTCCAACTGCAATGATCCCTCCTCCATGCCCACTCCACCTCTGAACACCTCCCTGAACATCTCGCTGGTAGCCCTACTGCCAACCCAGGGTGACCTTGTTTAAGCCTGTGAGGAGCTCATTGTACCAGGGTGCTGCTGGGGCCAAGAATTTAGCCACATTCAGAGAAGAATTGGAGATTTAAACAAGTAACACGATTATCCAGAGCTATTATAGCTAATGCTAACAAAAACTTTGGAAGAGAGATAAAGCCTCATGCTTCTGGGTGTAGGCCAACCTCTCACTACACTTACCAATAGCCTAAGACCGCCAGTTACCTAAAACCTGCTTTCAGGAACCTTCCATGCACTGTTCTCTGAGCAATGGCCATCATCAAAGAAGGCTAGAAGATCAGATGTAATTTAAATCTTATTCAAAACAGCAATTTCGTAATTTCCTAAATTGCTAAACCCTCTCAGCCTGTGTTTTGTTTAAGCTCTAAAATGGGAAATCTTCAACTTTAGAGGGGAATGATGAGTGTGTAGAAGTGCTTGAGTATTGAATCTTCTTTGAAAAACATCAGTGGTGTGAAGGTAAGAATTCAGAGACCACACACTACCAGTAATAGCAATATTAAGCTTGAATCATGCAAAGATACTAACTTACCAAACTGGTTTGCCTCTCAAGTTGTAGTCTTTTATGATATCCATACCTAACAAGGCTAAGCCCTTTAAAATTTTCTCTCCAAACAGGATACAAATGGCAGCTTGTTTTTGGAAAGACAATTTATCTTATTGAAAAAAATTCCTCTTATTATAAAAAGGTTAAAGGAAAATAAGACATTTTTCATCTGAAATTACCTATTTTCACTTTGTGTGTTTATGTACATATACATTTATATACACACAAACTTTTAAGCTTGAGTTTAAAGACCGATTATAAAAGATTGCATAATATAAATGTTCTAAATTCTTTGTCTACTAAAATCCAGCTTTTTGGATAGATGTCAAAATTCTAATGCCGTTTCAGTCCACACTTGCATAAGAACTACATCAAATAATATTACAATAAGTGAAAAATATGTTTTCATTTTCTCAAGGACATCAATAAATATAAAAATCATTCATTGATGAGTTGTATACAATACTAAAATTCTGTGGGTTTGCTATCAAAGATGTTAAAATTAAATAATTACTTCTAGGTGATAGGTAGGGGTCTCCAGCTAAGCTACCTGTGTAAAACCCACTGTGTTCTTTGTTCAAAATATAGGGACAATCATGTCAGTGGAATGATTTACTCAAATAGGTTCAGTTGTTTGCAAGTTTGATATCACTTGTTTTGGAAAACAGAAGACTGTTGAGACACTGGCATTCATATGCTCTAATGCTGTTACGCTTTCATAACTTCTGATTATTGGAGTCATGGGATAAACCTGGATTTTTTGCATTTTAGAGTCCAGTTGTATGAAAAAACAGCATGAGCTGTGTGCTGCATTCAAATGGGAGCATGCTTATAGCTATAGAGAGACAATCACAATCATGGTAACGAAATTTAAAAAAATATATATCTGCTACAATTAAATTCATACAGCCCTCCTAGTATGGACACAAGAAAAGATGCTGTATATTGCTATAAGTGTCACTTCTAGTGATGTAACTGCATTCACTCTTGACTTACATGGATTAGAACCAAATTGCATCCAAAGCTAAAGTCACAGTAGTTAAATTTTTGCACTTTAGTGGAGGCATGAAACCTCTGAAGGCAGTTTTCTGGTTTTTTTGCAGTGACTGGCATCTTGAAGGCATCTGGAAACAAGCACAGGGTGGTGATAAATTATCACCAAGGCAGTGATTCAAAAACTCTGTGTAAAACTAATGCACAACAGAAACACTCTCCTGTCAGCAAGGAGCGAAACAGAGAACAGGACTGTTGCATGAATTTTCCTGCAAAGTCTTTAGCAGCCAGACTAATCCCAGACACACCTCGTGCTGACCTTTACACACATACGCACAAAACTTTCTGGGAGACTTCCTTCCCCCAGTCCTTACTTACTTCATCTCCCAGCAGGGCTGCCTGCTGGACCTGGTGATCCTGCTTCCGTACGAAGGGAGACAGCCTCCACCTACCTTGCTCTCCTTCCTTCCCTCCCCAGTCCCTCACTCCCTCTCTTCCCCTCAGGCTGGCAGGATTCCTCGGGCAGAGCATGCAATCAGTTTGCAGGGAGCAGCCGCAGCCACAGGAAAGATGCAGAAGCACAACCAGAAGGAGCACCTCTACAAGCTGCTGGTGATCGGGGACCTGGGAGTGGGCAAGACCAGCATCATCAAGCGTTATGTCCACCAGAACTTCTCCCCCCACTACCGGGCCACCATCGGGGTGGACTTTGCTTTGAAGGTGCTGAACTGGGATGCTGAGACCGTGGTACGGCTGCAGCTCTGGGATATTGCGGGTGAGTACAGAGGAGAACCCTTTGCACCATAATCTATCGAAAGATAATACAAAATGTAGACTCCAAAGCATTTGTACTGATCTAAAAGTTGGGAACTGCCAGTGCCTATGCGGTGAGGGAGAGCAGATTGAGGAGAGAAAACTTTAAGGGCAGATTGACATTTTGGAGTTTCCGTGAAGCCAGCAGACTCCCAAACAAGGGAAGTCAGAGAGTCAGAGTGTAACCTGTGCTGTCTGATTTTTCTCCCAAGCACTTGGACACATTCAGGGGCTCAGGCACCTCTCTCCAAATGCCCCAGTGGTTTCCCTGAAGCTGTTAGTGTTCAGTTTTGCCTTCTTAGACTAACAGATCTCTATGACAGGAGGATGAGTAACAAGAATGTCCTGTTATATCTTTTTAATTTGGTGGAATAGATAAGGTATTCAGTAAAATGATAAAAAATATTTTTATCGTTTAAAAAATAAAGAAAATATATATCTGAGTTAGTTTATCAAAATATTTTCCTTCTTCCTGTCCTTCCTCTCTCTCCTACCTTCCCTCCTTCAGTCCAATGAAAGCAACTTCTTATGTGTTTTGAAAAGAGAAATGTTTCTATTTGGCAATAATTCTGGTTGTTAAAATTATAATTACTCATGTTTAAATATCCTTGTTCCAATATCAAACAAAGCAAAAGATTATTTACCCTGTGCAAGGAGAAAAAGAGTAAAGAAGTCCAGACAGCCACATTTGCTTACATCATTAAAACCCACAGAATTTGACATTGTTGCTGTCAGTGCTTCAGACATTTTCAGTTTGGCATCAAATTAAACACACAACTTTTTTTTGCCACCCCCTTTCTGAAAATTAATCACTTTTGTTTCAGTCCACAAAATTTAAAGTTTACTTTGATGGCGTATATCACATGCTGTAAGTAATCACTTTTCATTTAGTGAACTCAGGAATCCAAATACAGCTGTAACCCAGTAGATTACAGCATAAAGGATGGCATTTAAAAACTCAATTAAATTAAGAAGTTACTTTAATTTAGTAGGGAATAATGGTGAACATCATATCAGCTGTTAGGCAACTGTGCCAGCCTGTGGCCTGAGTTGTGGGCTCAGTGATCTAGTCTGGAACAGCACCGGGCAAAACTGGTGAAATGAAAAAATTCTTGACATTCTTATCAGCGGAGGGAGTGCCTTTCTTCTGCACTGAGCTGTCTCATGTCTGAGCTCTGAATTTGGCACTGAGGTACTAAAACTTATGCAACAACGCTGCTTTATGCAAAACGTATAAACTCCGCTTTTTCACACACTAGTACAGCCTTGTGGTTTTATGGTGTTAAATACGTGTATGCTCAGTTTTCTGTATTAAAAGCTGGAATAACGGGGCAAACATATATTTTATTGTTCACCAGTGACTGATTATAACAGCAAACACATACAGTGACAGGAAAACTTTTCTGCATGAGAAAAAAGCATTTAATAGTAAATTCTGAATGTATCAGGGACTGAAAGAATGTATTTTGCATGCCTTGTTTCAGAGATTTATTACACTACTAATCATGTGCTGGCGGATCATATGATGTAGCTTTCAGTCAGGCTGCAGAAGCAATTACACCTAGTTGTAGTACTGAATGACTAGCGTGCTTTCTGAGTTATCACACATGACAGAGAGAATTACAGCACAGTACTAAATTTCATATGAATTGCCCAATTCAAAGCATCATTGTGAAGGTCAAGACAGTGGTCGGTAATAAAAGGAGTTGCTGTCTTAGCTTTAATGACTTCTGCTTAAGGAGCTTTAGCTGTTGCTGGCTGTACATGGAAAGTGAGTTCTGTAAGCAACACACTGAATTCAGATGGTCGTGGTGCAGGCATAGAAGCTACCACAAATAAGGCATCTGGCTGGTGAGAAAAAGTGTTTTATAAATGAAAGAGAAGTAAAACTGATTGGAAATATGGAGAGAGTGGACCTGGTTTCTCCTGGCTGTGGCTGGTCATGTATCATCATTTGCAAAACACAAATAAGCAATGAGAAGAGGGAGGAAAATAAAATCTCTGGTCTCAGAACATCCTCTCTCTTTTGGTAGACTCTGTGTTATTAGGTCAGGTTTATCTTTGGGGATAAGGAAATAAATTTTCAGTCTCTGACCAAGCTGAAGGATGTTGGCTTAGCATGCAGGACACCTTGAATAGAAGCAAATGCATCAATAATATTGCATATCAGTATTTATATATGAATGCATATTTATATATTCATATGTGTATAGATATCAGGCATCATTTTAGCTCTTATGTCCTCTCCCCTCTCCATTATATGAGCAGTGAACACAGTACGAAGCATATGTGTACTCTTTCTTGTGTTTCACACTGTGGAACAGTGGGTAGTATATTGTTTAACAATCTAGAAATAATTTTCTCAAAAACGTTGTGAGTAAAGCCAGTGTCAAGCTTATCTACATCATTAGTAGGATTTATGTACATAGTGACTTCATTGAAGGAGTGACATATTCCAGCTGTGGTGGGACCAAGAAGTTTAGCCTGATTTACCCTTGCCATACATAAGAAGGAAAAGTAAATTTGGTTCATCTGGTGCCATCTAATTAAATGTAGTTAATATTTCTGCAACATACTTTTCTTTATTTTTTAATTTGGTAAACAAAACTCTAATACGATCTAATAGCTAAATGCTGAAACTGCATTTATTTGGATGAGAGAAAAATGCCAAAAAACAAGGATAACTAAGTATTAGAAAAATTAATTCAGGGATATTGTAGGCTCTGCATCACACATTGTTACATTAAGACAGGAGTTTTAACACATAATATATTCCTGAAGCTTCGGTAGGGATAGTAGGATTAAGTAGGAATAGTAGGATTAACCTTCATGTTTTATGATGTTATGGTGTTTGTAACAACATGCTGTCATTAAAATCTATGAACTTATGTCTGATTCAATGAAGTGCCTAAATTTGAGGTGACTGAATTTTTAGTATTGTGTGTGGGAGGAGATATTCATGATAAAATTCTCCTTGTCTTTAATTTCTTCACAACAATCCCATTTTATTTCACCTTATGTTACAAATTATCAGTTTTGGTGTTCCTGTTAAAGAGTGCCATCACCTTTACTGCTGTGTCATACAACTTTAAATCATACTCCTCAGTCAATTTCTGTCTTGTTTCTTTATCATTTCTTTTGCCTTTGTGTGCATATCCATCAAATTCATTAACAAATTGTTAGAAGAAAAGCTTTAAAAGAAACTCTTAGTCATGTTTTGCACAGGGTTACTGTGGATGGGATTGGTCCTGTAGATGAAGGTCTGCACACCACTTCTGAAGAAAACAGCTGTTGCAGAGAGCAGATCTGGTGTATTTGCTATTCCCTTCTCTGCAAGGCTGCTCTCTGTGCTACTGTCTGGGTTTCGTGCCCACACAGGCCAGGTCTTTCTCTGAAACCAGCTTTAGCTGCTGATTCACTGCAGAGGGAAGCTTTGAGTGCATCAGAGAGCAGAAAGCAGCACATCAGAGCCTGCTCCCTGCTCCTTTTCCACAGCCATCTCAGCATCCCTTTATCACTCCTTCTGCATATGAGTGGGATGGATTATTCAGTGCTACCGAAAAGATGCTGGTTAGTGTTTGAAAGGCTGGTTCTCATCTCATAAAGATTTAGACCAACATATTGGGGAAAGAACACTTCCATTTCCTTTCCCTGTCACTTTCACCTTCGGAAGAAGCAGTCTTCCCACAGATACAAACAAGTGTCTCTGCAGTTGGAAAGTTTTTAGGACTCTTATGCTGCAGAGGGAGAAAGCGGAAAGCTGTTCACTAACGCCAGGCACAGCATGTCCTCAGCATTTTAGGCTTTCAGCTGCTGCTAAGCATTGCGGCACATATGCATAAATGAGATAGTCATGGTGATTCCTAGGCTAAGTTACCTTGAAATTACTGTTCTGCAAACATAAATAACTCTCTTGCTGTGAGGGTTTTATTTCAGTATAGATTGGTGGTGGGATCTGTGGGCCACATCCTGCTGACAGCCTTTTTTTCCACATTCTGGGGTGGTGAACATCATCTCAAGGCTTGCTTAAGCTTCAATCCATAAAGGCAATTATTTGAATTCAAGTGTGGACATTCTGAAAGTTGTTTGTAAGTGAAAGGTAAAAAATGTTCAGCTCTTGTCCACAATTTCCAGTTTCTCAGTGTTGGCTAAAGGCTGTCTGTAATGCAAGGTGCTTCCCAAAAGCATTTGTCTCTTAGGACAGTGTCAAGAAGTAAAATGCGTCATAAAACTCAGCATTGGGCAGTTTTAATAAATTTTTAATTTCAATTTTTGTGTCACATTTCAGATGCTGTGGTCAAGGCGGTGGAAGTTATCTGGGTTTTAGCACTTTATTTTTTATACCTTTATCAGAGATGATAGTGGTTAGTGAAAATTGTAGATTTCTGTATAAATTTCTGTGGGGTAAATTTTTATAAGCAATGAAAATTCATCTGTTGATTGCTTTAAGCCCATGAACTGATAGCTTTCCCTGCTGCAGAGGTGCCACTGAAATTAGGATAAATGTGCAGGCAGCTGCCCTTCAGACAGGGAATACTTCCCTTTAATAGAAATCTTGTTGCTTTGTCACCTTGGTCTCACTGGGTTCACTTCCAAGCAGAGCAGATTTCATCTGAATTAACAATTAGACATTTCTTCTCAGTCCCCAGCTACAATGGGACACTAACCTTAGGTATTCCCAGTTAATTTTTTTTAAATCTAATTTTCGGTTGATAATCCAAACATAAGCACCATCTCAGTGGGCAAAGGCCATTGGATTTGTGGGTTTGATGCTAAATGCCAGTGGCCTTGCAAGGGATGCAGTAGAGTACAATGGGCCAGATCAAATGTTTCCCAAGTTTCTGACCCTTCCAGGGAAAAGCAAAACCCACCTTCCCCAGTTGCTCTTGCAGCACAGCAGATTCTAACGTTCAAGGCTGCCTGTGAGATACCACTGAATACCTAATGGTTGATCTGTTTTCTAACCGAGTTCCTGCCTAAGCCATTGTGTTGCTGAAAACCTAAGGCCAGATTTTGACGTCTTTAATACATCGAACGGTGCCTATTTTTATGAGTAGTTCTGCTAAATGAAAAAGTTTTAGGAACCTCATCTATTAATATAGGATTTTGTTGAGATAAGGGAGAATCTGTGGAATAAAGAGTCCTTCTGCGTCCTTAGACATATTATTTAGCTCCCCAAGCAGAATGTAAATACTGGAGATCACTTTTTCCACAATGTAAATTAAATAAAAGTCATTATGCAAATGTCATAAAACTAAAACTCTGATTTATAAAGCACCTCTTTTTCCATTCAAAATTGCCTAATGTCTTTCTGTGAAGTATATTCATACATATAACTATAACTGATGGAGAAAAAGACCACTTCAAAAAGAGTTTAAAGAGTTTATCCAGCCAGCAGCTCCATTCTTTCTCTTTCTTTGAAGTGGTTGATGATAGAAATTGCTAATCCCTGTCTTCCTGCATAATGCTGCTTTTACAAACATATTGACTTTTCTGTGCAGTGAAAATCCTGTGAATCTGAAAAAGCAGCTGGAAGCAAGAGGAAGAATCAGTGTCATATAGTTTGTCAGAAATTTGTGGACCACTACTAGGCAGAAGATCACAACATAAGAGCCTTTTATTCCTCTAGTGAGTTTCTTCGTGGTGAATGATTTCATTGCTGCAAATGAATAATTCAGTTCGTGTTCTATGATAGCATGTCCCACCTATCTTAGAGATCTGTGTCCCAATTAATACGTGTGAGGCCTGAGTTGAGCTGCTCTTATACGACCTACAGCGTAAGCATCTCAAGAACTTTGTATGAGAAGTGTAAAATATCAGTGAAATACAATATCCATCAAAAACTATTTGTGTATGTTGCTGCTCACCTCACTGCTGTGTTTCTAATCAGACCTTGGCTTTTGTTTGAAGCTACCTTCTTGCAGATGAAAAAAGAATTTCTCAACAAGGAGATTATTGAATAGCACATGACTTAGCCATTCATCTGATTAGCTCACTGATAGGAATCATAAGACATTTGAATAAAATATAGACCTAAGAAATGTTGAATATGACCTCTTATTTCCCAGAAATAATCTATTTCTATCAAGCTTTATCAATAGGATACAGTGTTTCTTTAAGGTAAAAAAAAAAAATTGACATGAATTTGGAGAAGACAGGCTTCTTCTTTGGTTTCTGAATCATGTGAATTACTTTCTCCTTGCTGCCACAGTGCTTAAAACCAAAGATAAACATCACAAACTGATGGTGTTGACCCTGTAAGTGGGTTCAGTGCTATTTCCATTAAATGAAAGTGCATGGTCTAGGAAGCCCAGCAATCGGCACTCTTCCCTTCTCAGCCCTCCCTTATATTTGACAGCATAATTTCCATCAGATAAATCCTCCACAAGTAACCTTCCTGGGGTCAGAGGCAGACTGCCAATCTTCTTGTCTTCCTAACCTACTCAAAAACTCACAATGACAAAATAAGGCTAGAAACAGGTTTGCATTTAATGTTTCTATTTTCATAGCACTTTCTCTCAGCTATTCAAGAACATACAGGAGACTTAAAGACTGCTGTTGCTGTGAAATGTTCCAGCAGTTTATAATTCTTTGGATCACAGATCAGCAGCAGACATTAGTGGAAATTCTATTTTTTATTTTCAAGAAAAATTTGGTGTAATTTATTTTTTCAGAGTTCCCATGAAAACAGCAGATTTATTAACAAATCTACAGCTGATCAACATGCCACATCCTGATGTCAAGTGTGTTGTCATACTGTTAATCATATAAAATGATATATATTTACAAACGTCCATGTTTGAATATAATAATACATATTATACAAATACTCTGTACCTTCCCAGAAAACACGTTGAATTCAACAAATAAAACCATAAACCTTCTGCAAGAATAAAACTCTCCTCTCAGATTTTTTCACTGGAGAAATGCAGTGTTTCTCATTGCTACTGCTGTACACTTTCCATGTTTGTAAGGCTTTAACTTCGCCTTCCTCACCTCTGTTTTAGTTTGACAATAAAAGTAAACTTGTAATTACTCTGATGCCTGGTAAGGGTCCAGAGCTAAATTATGTTACTGCTGGTTATTATCACTTGCGTGAGGATATGCAAGATCCTCTTCATGCATGAGCAGTTCAGTTGTGTCAGATGTTTTACACAAAATACCATAGTACCAAGGAGCTTCCAATCTGGTACCTAGATTTTTTTGTGACTCTTGTGGAAAGTCCTGTAATGTACACAAAGACCCTTGGTCCTGTCCCAGACCCAGAAATCTGGCAGCCTAATGAGACCGTACACTTATTATTCACTATTAATTAACTTCATTAAATTTCCTGGGGTGTTTGCTTGAAAATTCCTTTTTCATGCAATAGCCTCCTCCATTTTCACACAAATTAGTCTACCATGGTACTTATAATTATTTAGGCAAAGAGTAGTTTCCTGGGGACTTATAAAATGAAGACCTGCCTTCAGTAATGTTATCTTAGAAAACCTCTTATGTGAAATACTGGTCTAGACTGGAAGCACTGATTTTTACAAGGTAATGTTTTTTTTTTTCCCCTCCTACTTTCTTCATTACAGGACAGGAACGATTTGGAAACATGACCAGGGTGTATTACAGAGAGGCTATGGGGGCGTTTATTGTCTTTGACGTTACAAGACCTGCAACATTTGAAGCAGTGACAAAATGGAAAGAGGATTTGGACTCTAAGTTGGTTCTTCCAAATGGCAAACCTGTGCCGACAGTCCTATTAGCAAACAAATGCGACCAGGGAATAGATGTTCTTATGAACAATGGCATCAAGATGGATCAGTTCTGCAAAGAGAATGGGTTCGTGGGCTGGTTTGAAACATCAGCCAAGGTAATGTTTCCTTCTCTTTTTAAATGTTTCTAAGGAGAGAGAAATCAGTTCCTAAACTAGTTCATTTGGTCTAAATGTGCACCTTGAAAAGCTCCTCTCTTGGTGGAATTAATTAAAGGTGAATTCATAAATATATAGTATACATTTCTATTTCTTTTAGGTCTTTTATTGCCAAGCAAATTACGTGCAACATTCTGAAATGCAGCTGCTCTAATATGATAGGCCAGCAGCAAAGTACATACCCCGTCAACAGGTTATTGCTGCACAACAGCCTGGGGAGGAAGATGACCTTAGGCAAGGCATAAAAGCTACCTCTTGTGAATGATATGAGGATGTTTTTTATCATTCTTAACGTTGAATACTATCTCTAAATATTTATATAACCACTTTGCCCGAGAAATGTTGATTTGAGACAATAGCTTCATTGCCTTAGATTCCAGAAATAAAGTCAGTCTATTGTGGTGCTTGTACAGTGTTTACTGTTAAAACTCTCATTCTCAAAAGCCTTTTCAAAAAAATCACGTATCTGGGGAAGAAGGAAATATCAGTGGTCAAAGCACTGAATGAGCTGCTCTGAGGTTCAATTTTTTGCCTTGGTACAGATTTCCTGAGTGCATGAAAAATTGAGATAAAAATCAGAAAGGGCACTTGGACTTTCAGATTATAAAGGCCCAAGGTACATTAGTGCTGTATATCAGTTTAAGTTGCCTCAGATAACTTCAGTTCATGCAGGATTTGGAGAGCTGGCATGTGAAATATTGGTTTGAACACAACAATTCAGGGGATATTGTGTTGATAGTATCCTCCTATTATGAAAGCTGGTGTCATCATTGACAGGTCTGGGAAAATTTTTGAATGTTTTAAATGTAAACAGTTTTGTTCTGGTTTGGCCTAGATTGTCAGTAGTCTGAAAGCGGAAATGCTACATTTGATTGTTTAATTCCATTTAAACACTTTATGTAAGGTACTTAAGAACTTTTAGAGTGTATATTTGTGTTTTACTTTTCTGCTCTTGACACCTTCTTTAAACATGAATATTTAAAAGATGTTTCACTTGTAATCAGCAGAAGTAACAGCAGGAGAATAGCAGCGTGTCCCAGACTGCCTCAAGCATTGCATGAACTCTGGGCTGAGATTGCAGATTTTCAGTACTTAAAAGGGGTTTATAAAAAAGATGGGGACAAACTTATTATCAGAGCTGGTTGTGATAGGACAAGGGGTAGTGGTTTTAAATTTAAGAGGGTAGATTTAGACAAGAGATAAGGAATAATTTTTTTCTGACAAGGGTAGTGAAACACTGGAACAAGTTGCCTAGAGAGGTGGTGGATGCTCCATCCCTGGAAACATTCAAGGCTAGATTGGATTTGGCTCTGAGCAACCTGATCTAGCTGAGGGTGTCCCTGACCTGGCAGGCAGGTTAGATGAGATGACTTTAAGAGGTCTCTTCCAACCCAAACCATTCTATGATTCTATGATTCTATGCTTCCATGATTCTATGTCTTTTTAATTAATGTCTTTGCTTTCCTACTGAATGGATATCAGCTCCAGTCACTGTGTCTTCAAGATGCCATTTATAGGGCAAAATTTTGGTCTCAGTCAGTGCGTAAATCATCTTGCTCCACAAACAGGATGCTTCCTATCCTTTCATGTGCAGCATCTGGTTTGTATTCAGGTCTGTGGTTCATCTGCTGATTTGTGTTGGGTGAGGTCAAGAGAATCCAGTGTTCCTCTTTAGGATAAACTACATTTTACTATGAGAATGAAATCTGTACCATAAATCCCGTATATCACTCTCCAGCAAGCACCTGTCCACCCCTCAAAAAAGGCAACCACGTTTATTGTGCCAAGGGCCATTGTAGGTCATGACAAAAAATGGATACACAAACAATTTCAAAGGTCACAGAGTGGTTTGACGATGATTATGGAGACAGTCTGGGGCAGAACTATGGAAGTATAAAAGACATATAAAGGACAGATAAATTTTTAAAAATCACAACAGAGGAAATTTTTCCAAGTTTCTCTAAGCCACATAGAATTAAGATTTCATATTATTTTTAAGATAGGAAGTATCTAGATACTTCTTCCTTTATTTAACTCCAAAACCCAAGCAGTCCCCAGATTGCCAATGCAATCATGTAGGAACAGAAAAAAAATCCAGCTATGACAAGACTTGTTCTTAAAAGCCACTGTGAAGGGAGTGGTGAGAGTTGAGGGCACACAGCTGTTATCAGACTGTTCTCTGCTGCTGTTCACCAGAGGCTGTGACCTGTTATTCTGCAATCCACGCACCTGATTTCCACCCAGAACTGGAGGCTTCTAGCTTTCAAATTATCCAAAGAGGAGTCATTCCAGTAAAGGTGGTAGAATCAAACATTTAAACTAAGTTGGATCAAAATAATTTCCCCACTTGATCTAAGTTCTAAGCTAAACTCTACACTTTCTCCTCTAAACAAACGTTATCATTACTGCTCTTTTAGAATGTTGGATATTATACATACCTGGTATTCTTTCAGCCTAGGGCATCATAAGTAATTGAACTTGGGTCTGGGAAAAAAATAAATACCTAACTCTGTTTGCTAGAGACTAGAAACTCTTCTGAAGCAGAATAACACGGAGAAAGGAGTCATCATATTTCAGCTAGCAGTTTTAGCAGTTCAAATAAGTAATAACTCTCTTTTTGTGGTACCCTGGAATAATTAGATCTCCAGAGGTTTTCTGGAGATGTACTTGGAAATGTTAAAGCCTTGAGAGCAAACTGAATATGATTCATGCATTTTGGAAAAAAAAAGGTGATTACTTATAAAAGTAACATCTTTTCGTTCTGGTTGCCTTGCAGAAAGTAGCATGCTATATATGTACCTACCGTATTTCAAGCTGTCAATGGTTTTAAGCTTTTGTCTGTAGCACTGGAAAATTACACCAAAAAAACCAACCACTATATTATTCCCTGGTGCTACTTTTTGTAAGTTAACAGCTCCAATATAAAACATTTGGGCCACCTAATGCATTCTCATGTATTAGTTTTGATTCTTACATTAATCTGAAGGAAATACTCAGCCTGTTCCAGTCTTCTGCTCCTTACAAGGATAGAAGATTTTTGTTTGGATAGTTTTCCACATCAGAAGGGCCTTATTGGGCAACACCACCACACAGTATAGTCACAAGTTATGCTATTGCCATATATCCGGTGGAGAGCCTGGTCTCTTTTATATCTGCATATTCAGTTTGCTCAGATTGATTGCAGTCTGAGAGGCACATCCCCAGATAGTCACAAAACAACCCTTAATAATAAATTCTTTAATAAATTTCATGACCACAACTATTGCAAAAGATTCCTTCTTTTAAAGGAAGGAAATTTCTTCTTCCTGTCACACATTTAATTATCCAGCACGTGGCCAGAGCAGCTGAGAGCCCCACTCACATTTCCAAGCCTTTAAACTGTTTTCAACACCATTTCTAGTTCAAAGATGTGAGCTTTTGACTTGGATTAGAAAAGGAGCAATTTCAAGCTTATTATCACTTTATAATGAAAATGGAACTTGTGCAACAAAACAGACAAGTGAGGCAAAACTAAATGTGCTTGAAAGTACCTAATTCAGAAATAACTTGAAATACCTTACAACTGGCCATGGCTGTGCTGTGATTATGCCTGAGTTCCTCTTTTCCCTGCTGTAATTCTGGTGTCAGCAATACAGAATTAGATGAAAAGACATTCATGTTTTGTCTAAATTGCCCAGAAAGGCTGGTAGCTGTGCTTTTCAGATCCTTACAAAATTAGGTTAAGCACACAGCTCCTTGTCTCCTGAGCATCATGGCCTGGAGATTGATGAGCAGTCTGATTCTCTGGGCTATTTGGACACATCCTATTTGGACCAGGAGAATGTTATAGAATCTTTCCACCTCTAAGAAATGTGGCTAATAAGATGTCCTTTATTCAGCTTTCATTTGACAGGCAGTCCATGGTGTGTCACCATAGATTCAGAATGATTTGGGTTGGAAGGGACCTTAAAAACCATCTAGTTCCAACCCCCTACAGGGCCCAAATGCTGGATTAGCAATCAAAAATCCTCTTTGCCATTGATCTGCTGTTACCTTCAAAAAGTCATTCTCTCCTCTTATCCAGCCCTTTCTTTTAAAAAGCAAGGGCATTAATTCTGCTCATCTTACCAGTGAACTCTGTGAATAAACCAAGCTCTACTAACTCTTGTTTAAATCACAAATTTTTCAGTTCTTCTGACTGGACAATTATTATGAAAGATGAAAAAAGCAAGCTATGCAGTAGGCTTTCAGAGGAACAGAATAAGCAGTTCTGATTTCCATAAAGAAAAGCCAGGTTTGGACATGTATTTGAATTAGGCTGACACACTAAGATAATCTGCTGATCTGGTAATTTAAATCCAAACCATCCATTTGAGACTGCCAGACCCAGTTAGGGATGTGTGGCTCCCTACACTGTCTTTTTAATTCACTCCAAAAAAAGTCTAACCAATCTCACTGTACAAAGTCTTAGAAAACATTTCAGCTTCTGCCATAAGGCAAGAAATAAAGCTGACACTTAAGGCAGGAGATTTCATTTCAGATGTACAGTTATTCTGTTCAGAATCCTCTGCAGAATTTGTTTCCTGTAATTAAAAGGAGTTGATTCAGATTGTCCTAGGGGTATTAGAGCTGTCCTGTAGTCTCTGGATCACTCTTATGAAAGATGTTATTTAGTACTGTCCTCAAACAGGAAATTCAGAGAATTACAAAATTGTTGAGATCGGAAGGTCAATTAGTGAAATAATTTTGTTGCAGGGTATTCAACCAGCTGTAAGAATTCAATAACAGAAATGATCTTCTTCTCAGAGTTGCATTCACTGCAGTTCACATCCATGAATTTCATGTTCATGCATCCAGATGGCTTTTAACTTGTATGGTTGTGTTTTCCTAGAAACACCACAGCAGCAGGATGGCACACCATCTCAACAAGGCTCTGCTCCCAGCGGTTTCCAAGGGAGTTTTGCTAAGGGAGCATGTGGAGCCATTCCCTCAGACTGCTAGCTCCAGGGGAATGCAGGTTAAAGCATCCAGAAAGTCATTTCCCTGCTTCTGGATTTTAGTGCATTATGGAAGTAAAATGTGGAAGCTATGAGCTTCTCACTAGGCTCCCATCTAATACCTGAATATTTTGCAATTTGTAAATGTTTACTTATGGGAAGTCAATTTCCTTCAACTGCAGTAGTAGTCTAAGGTCACATCTCTCGGCAGCGCTGATTTAGAGCACCCCAAGGGCACTGTGCCACCTTACACATTGTTCTTCACCCTGGCTTTCAAGGTAAGACTCAGAAGCATCAGATTCAGTAACAGGAAGAAACTATCAACATAAAAAGGGAAAAGCTTTATACCAGAAAACAACCAGATAGACAAATATAAGATACATGCATGGTAAAGAAACAAAAATTTCTTTCATCTGAAAGTGAGGCAGGTCCTTAAAATGAGCAAGGGCCTTTATTCTTCTACAAAGAGCTAAGAGCCAGTCTAATCCGTGGGGACTGATTTCATATATTAAAATGGAATGCCCTAAATGTTAACGTTCTGCACCTGCAGTAGGGATGGCAGATAAGGGGGAAGATAATTCAGGATGGAAAAAAGGTTGCTGAACTTGTGTACTGCTTTGAGTCACATTCAGTAATGTATTTATTTTCCCTTTAGTTGATTGTTGCTTACAAGACATTATTTCCAATAGCAATCAGTTCAAAGGTTTCAAATAATGCAGCTCTCTTTCCCTGCCCTCAGTCGCTATCCTTTCCATAAAATTAGCTTTTGAAAGGCTAAATTTGAATAAGATCGATCTACAAAGCGAACTTTAATTTCATTTGTGTCTTCCAGTGTTCCTTTCAGGCTTTCAGAGATTACTCAGAGTTATTTCCTTTGCCTTGTTTTATTTGTTAATAGAATAAAGAGTAGCATGTGCTGATTTTCACTTTTGCATTCCTTTTTGGTGAGGTCAGGAGAAAGACTGGCTCAAGTAGTCGGGCATCATCACAGAAGCAAGGTTCAGGTCCTTGCTCTGGTAAATTTTGGCAAGTTGATGCAGAGTAAGTCCCTTAGGGATGAATTCACAACTTAGCTCTTACACTGGCTGGGATACTTTCTCTTAGCTGCTGGGGCTCACTGAGGCACAGAGAAATGGACCAGGCACCTCAGGGGACAGGGCAAGGCAAGATGCTGGGGAAAGGGTTTTACAAAGGCTGGCATGCTGAATCAGGAATAGAGGACTGATAGACACCATAATATGGGTAAGATACTTCCTTTTTGGTCTTGCAGTAAAAACTCTCCCTTGGGAGAGAGCTTTTCTTGGGAAAGTGTTGCATTCCTACCTTATCATGTGAAGACTCCTATGCCATCTGCCACTTCCCAACCAGCCAGCACGTGCTGGGCCAGGTTTCATGGGGTTTCCTCTGTTTGTGGCTCTGCATTTTCTCCATTTGACAAATGGCCACAGCAGCACTTCCGTACCACAGAAAGATGCTGTGTAGATAAACACATCAAAGATGCACTGCTGAGTAATGCCAGCCTTAAAATCAATATATGGAGACAGAGCTTCCCCTGTGTTTGGAGAACTGTGAAGGTAAAAGTGGGCACGGAGGAGGCTGGATAACTCACACTACAGGTGCATCTAGTACCGTGTCAAGATCCAGATAATGCCTTGACATCTTGCTGTTCAGAAGTAGCTCCACCAAGGAGGCAGAGGAGGTCCCTCAGTATGACCCAAAAAATTTGCTTAGAACATGAAAGGAAGTTATTATAAACAGAAGCAAAAGCAAAACCAAATAAAAAAGAGAACAGAGAAAAGAAAGGAGGAGAGGAGAGGAGAGGAGAGGAGAGGAGAGGAGAGAAAAAGAAAAAGAGAAACATGAACTTCAGTAATCATCACAATTCCTGTGGTGCTCTCTTGTAGGTCAAAAGCCATACGGGAGATGACAGGTATGGCATTTCAACAGAGATACATTGAAAGATATTGTTTCAGTCCACTTTCTCACCTGTATTTTCTTTTTTTCTTGAAACAGAATTAAGTTTACTTTTAGGCATAATTGAGGTTGTTTCTGTGTCTCAATACCATTAGTAAGGTATCTGTGATTATTCCTCTCTGTCCAGTTTTACACTCTGATTGTTGGTTTCTTTGTATTTGAGTGGATTTTCGCTTTCTCTTTTTTCTCTTTCCTCTCCTTGATTGCCTTTCAACACCTCATGCTCTCTAAAATCACCAGGTCTCTGGATGTCTGTGTTTGGATACCAGATCACCTTCTACTGTCTGCAGGAGCTTCACTGCCTAGCAGAATATAGATTTTTCTTTTGCAAAGCACACTGCAGGAGGAGAGGTGGAGAAATCAATATTTCATCAGTCAGACCAGAATACAGCAATGTCTGATCTGCAGATCTAGGACGCCACAGGATTAGGGCTGTAACAAAAGGCAATAGTAGCATCAGAAAGGAAATGGTCAAGGCAGGGATCTGGGGCAGCGGGAGTTGCTTTATTGGCATGGCCACAGGCTCCTTGCAGCAGGTGACTTAACATGTCACTTCTCATCCATGCCCTGTGCCAGTTGTCATCTGAATCGCAGGAACAGGCTGGAGCTAGACACAAGCTCAAAACCAGCTGTGCTGTCTGCTGGGGCTCCACTTCCTCTTTATCCCCTTGGACCCCAGCAGAAATTGTCATCCACACAGCCTAAACAGTTCATATAAATGTTCAGGATGAGAAAATGCCTCTCATCACTCAGGACAGGGTTTTTATTACTTCCCTCTCATTTCTTTTTTGTTTGAGTACTGGCTGAAACATTTTTTTTCTTCTGAATTTTTAGGTTCAAGTCTGGCCCATGAACTTCCGTCTATCACCAGTAGGGATGAGGGATGTCCACTTATATCTATTTTATACTTTTGAGGGCTTGGTTCCTTCCCCATTTGCCAAGACTATAAAACGATAGCCTCTGACAAAGAGGGTTTCTGTTAATACATCTGAACATTAATCATTTTGGGCAGAATCTTAGATAGTACCTAAGACATTATTGAATAAGCACATGCTGCCATTTCAAGACAGAAGCAACACGTGGGTAAATGAAATGCTCACCAGTCCATTAATAAAGACAAACACAATGCAGAAGATTTTTATGTTTCTGGTTTTGTGCATTTAACAATCCTGTTTTGGCTTCAGTTTTCTAAGCAGTACTGAGAGATATTTTTCATTGGGGTTTTTCTCTAACAAAATTTCACAGTAGTCTGAAAAAGGTTTTCAGTGCATGCTTGAGGAATTTTCTTGTTTGGTCTGAGACAGTCATGTGATACAGCAGAATTTTAACATCTCAGTACAGAGACAATTCCCAGTTCCATATTACTTTCTAGGGGTTACTATGTACATTACTTGCCTAAAGATTTGGGGATTTGCAATCTACTGATATTCTTTACATATAAAATATTTAAGTTCACATATGTTGTTGAAGAAACCCATGAAATCTTGCACTAATTAGCATTTCTCAGTTAGATCCACAGATTTCAGCTCTTTACTGTGGTACAAAGGGATGGACAATGGAATTTGTGGAGTTTTGCCATTGATTTCAAGGGGATTGGACAAAGTCAGCCTCACAGAATCCATTCCTTTAGCTTTTGATTTTCCTATAAATGTGCCTTCTCTACTGAAGCACACCCATGTTTCTGTCTTTTATAGCTAGTTTATGACCTTGGTACAGCAGGCTCCAGATTGCCATCCAGAGGGACCTGGACATGCTTGAGAATTGGGACTAGATGGAATTTAAATATCCCTTCCAACCAAAGCTATTCTATGATTCAGTGATTCAGCTTAAAAACCTGAGTAATCTTATGTTGCAAATAAAACATCTTTATTGAGCAAGAGTAATGTGTGCATATAGACAAATGTATACATATATATTGGTATGCATTTCCATATGGATGTATATGACTGTATGATACAATTTCCTAGAAGATTGACGCTACAGTGAAATTTCTGTTTCCTGCCTTGTAAAATAAGTAATCAATGCCACTAGTCAGACTAGAAGAGTACCTTTTATGCCAGAAAGCCTGACTTTTCATTTCAAACATATTGGTGGCTGTCATTTAAAAAAAATCCTTACTCAGTACTACTGCTTATTTTCCATGCTGCATTGAGCTGCATCTCACTGATCAGGCTGTTTCAAGCTTTACTCATTCTACAAACAGAGTAAGGGCTGCTGCAAGTTAAATGTGCAGTTGATGTAAGGCACATGCAGGAAAAGATGTGCTTTAGCTTTCGTTTTAAACCCCTAGAGTGAGTATTTCTGTCCTGCAAATGAAACCAGAAGAAACCAGAAACTCCAAATCATAAAGAATTTTTTTTACTGTTTTGTGAGTGATTTGAGATTTTATCGTTTATTCAATGAATCTGGTTCATCACAGGTTTCATTGTGAGCATTGCATACAGAAATCTTTTTGAAACTGGGGAAAAGGCTTTAAAAAATAAGTGCTATGCATGGCTGTAATTGCTGGTAGGTAATTAACAATCTGGAAATCAGAGTAATCATTATTCAAGCAGTGAAATACGGGCTTTGGAGCTTTGCTTCAGGCATTGGTCTTCAATACCTCTCTGGCATTTGTTTTTTTAGTTTATTGAAGCAATCAAATCACCAAGAGATTGAGCTTATTTATAGTCAGCTCTGTGTACATTGTAAAAGAGATATGAATCATAATATATTTAAACTTAACCAACTTCAAAACTCCAGTAAGCATTACTTAACACAGTCAATTTTTGAAAACTATTTATTAAGGTAAGTAAACTTTTGATGTTGCTGAGAGAAAAGTTTAATTATGCACAGGAAATATGCAGCATGGTTTAATTAATATTGACTAATCAGCCTCTCTTTCTCTTTCACTTGCAGGAAAATATAAACATCAATGAAGCTTCCAGATGCTTGGTGAAACACATAATTGCTAGTGAGAGTGATCCAGTTCAGTCTATTGAACCAGATATTATAAAACCGCACTTGAATTCCTCCAAGATTGTCAGTTGTTCAGCTTGCTTTAAATCCTAAGAGACTTCCAGACTATTACAAGAGCTGAACAACTGTGATTCACAATTTATACTTTATTCAATGAATCCAGCCTGCCCACATTGTCCCTAAACAGATTGCCATTTTCTCAAAAATATATTTCAATTTTTCCCTTTTTTTTTTTTCCCCCATCTAAAATTTATTATAAGCTGTTCATTGATAACAACTATTCAAAACTGTTTCTGGCTACTGGTCAAATAAAACTCATGGTCATGGCTATGTTTTCCGATTTGGGTGGCATCAGTAATATCAAAACCAATTTCTTTGCCATATAGTTTCTGAAAACTCATATTTGTCATGTGACTGCAGCAGCACCCTATTTGTCCATTGTTTTCCAGGATGTTTTCTCAATACCTTGACCAGGCAAATGTCATTTGTCACCCCTCAAATTTGAATGATCTTGTTTTATATGAGGAAGATGATGATGACAATGAAAATTTAGCTTTTCGGAAAGAGACACCAAGAATGCTCACAGTTAAATCTTCCCACTGCAAGTCCAGTCTCCTGGATGGAGTGACAGGACTGAATGTGAAGCAACATTTCACATAATTCTGTTCTCCAGCAGATCTGAACTTCCCAGACTGATGAAGTTTTGGCTTCTTCTTCCTGAGGAATTACATTCTCGTAGTTGATAGCATTATCTCAGATGAAGCAAAATGGAAAAAGCCAGGGGTGAGGGGTGACAAAACAGGCAATCAGGGGTACAATCTCATAGGTGAAGCAGCTCAGGGTTTTCAGGAAGGTTATCTATATGCTATAAAGCCAGCATTTCCACTGAAAAGCCCAAAATTATTTTTTCCCTGCCTCTCATCCCTCATGCCACAGATATCCCTGTGTGTTTAAACTGTGCATATTCTGTAAGTCCTTACATGCATCCCTTCATTATGTTTATGCTCATGGGAAAATTCACTATCCACACTAACATAACAGCAGAAATTTTCAGGAATCTATCTGTGTTGAATAGAAGGGTATTTGCTTTCTAAAAACATTCTTCGAAAATGTATAGGAATGATCACAGGAAGCAATCAAAATGAAAAATGAAACAGTTCTAAGAGACATTTCTGGAAGATGTGAAGAATTTATTGAGCTGTCCTGTGGAAATGAAATTGTTGATTTTCAGCATCTCACAAAAAATGCATGTTGGTGGAGTCTTTCAGAAAAGTGTGCCTAGACAAGAAGCCTTGACACCCGGCTGCAAGCCCCTTCAAGACAAACTTTTCCTCTATCCTGCCATAGACAAATCACGTACATTTTCTGTTCTTACTCAGACTTTTCCTTCCTAAACTGTGAACTCTCAGTTGCCAGAGCTGTCGTCAGAGATGGGTTCCTCTTCTTAGAGAGAAGAAGGGAGGAGACAGACTCTTACGATGCCTTATGTTTGCAGACGTCACTGCAATACTTCGCTGAACACTTAGCTGGAAATGGAGTGAAATTCTCAAAGTCTAGTAAATACCTGTTGCATAGGAAAAATGAAAAAAAAAAAAAATTCCCCAAGCTGACCTTATACTGTGAGACCTATGAGGTTCATGTGCCTGTAAAATTCGTCCTACTTGGCAATGTAAGGTCTATGTTTGGACTCAAAGTTCTTTTCCAACCTAAATGATTCTATGACTTTGTGCCTCTATCACTAAAAGCTGTTACTGTATAGGCACTGCAGACAAGACCTGTGTTTCTTTCCCTGGAGACCAGGGACAGAGACATATCTCTTTATGTGCTGTTCCTAAAGCCTTCAATTCTTGTCACAGGATAGTGGAAAAAGAAAGCAAGGTCTCTAGTTTTAAAAATAAAAATTCACATCCAGAAATAATCTACACAGACAAAGACATATGGATACATATATATAATGAGCTGGCTTTTTTGAAAGTAATTTTCAATTTTTTTGGATTGCTGTGTTATCCTTTAATACCTATGTTAGACATCCTTTAACTCCTGCTGCGACCTGGGTCAAATACCTTAAGCTTCCTGCCTCAGTTTTCTCATCTGTAAAACGGGGATCTATTTACATACCTACCTCACAGCATTCCCTGAAAGTTACTGTTGGCACCACGCTTTGGAGATACTTGTTCTACAAATGCCAAGCTCTGTTACTGTTCAGAACGAAATATGAGTGCCCTCTAGCCTAAACACATGGTGCTGTAATTCCTTAGTGTTATAAATCTATCAAAGGCTTGTCTGGGCTACAGCAATTAGCTTCAATTATTCCACCTCAGTTAACCTGGTCAAGGTTAGAAAGCAACGTGTGACTGCATGGGATGTTTGGATTGGCTGCAGATGGTTTGCAAACGGAAACTGTGATTGCACAGATGTCATGGTACTAGTTTAGTAATCTCAGCAACAAAGCTGCAATTCACAACAAGTGCCACATCAGTTATTTCAAATTTAAAGCATTATTTAGGTCAAGTCATATGGAAGCCATAAGGATAACAATTCATATCCTGACCCAACACCATGGGGAACACAAGCAACGAGGTAGCTTCTAGTTATCAAGGTATTTAGATAGCTTCTAAAGGGCTTTTTCATGAGTTGAATCCCATACTTTACTTATAAATCTGTGGGTCTCAGGTGAGGCAGAGGAAGTTGCTATTTCATCCAAAAATTATTTTGTGCTCAACTTGCAACAAACATAGCAGTTCCTAATGTGTTTTATTTATCTTCATATCACCTCTATTTGGTAGCTTCTAGCAATATTCACTAAGCATAATGGTAAATTCCACAAGACTTTGAAAGCTATGGCTGAAGATCTGGTATGACAGTAATTAAAACAACCCTGCATAAATAAAACACTTAAATGACATAGAGAGGGTTTGTTTTTCTTTTTTCACTGTATTGTATAAATCTGCTTTAAAGTATGGACTCATAATCTGCTCCCCTTCTGTCTGTTGTGCCAGGTTTTACTGCAGTCACTGTTCTTGGGCAGATTTTCCACCTCTGGTAGATGGTGGACAGAATTTGGCCAATTGCTAGACTAAGGACTACACAAGATACAAGTTCCGAAGTCACACATATTTGCACCATAAAAATTAGAACAGTATCACAAAGAATCAGGCTTCCTTCGGAGGTTACATAATTACATATGTTCATTTTTATTTGAACTGAAGTGATAAAAATCTGTCAAGTATTTTTCTATATCATAAATGAGTGAATGCAACCTGGATATCTAACAAACAGAGCCTTTTTAGAGGAGGTTGTTGTGGGCAGGCCAGGATAAAAGGTTTCATTTAGAATTAATGAGCTCACTTTGCACCAATACCCTTTCAGGAACAAAGTTTAAATATACAGTGTCAGTCCCTAACAGGATAGATTTCCTTAGGTTTTTTTGATACACTTTGTGCTATGTCCTCTTTGCTGCTCACCAGGGACCAGGCATCCTAATCACATGTCCATTTCAAAATTAAACATTTTCCTTTTCTTTTCACAATAAGTAATGAAAGATGAGTTTCTATTGCCTTGCAAATGGGCAAAGATACTGCAAAATGGAATTAAAATTAATTTTCATTCTAGTTCTCCAAATATGCCCCTCTGGGTGTCCCAGCACCTCAAGTCACATGTTGATGAGCAAGGAAGGTGCTGGACATGAGAGATCAGCCCAAAACACTCAATCAAAATGGTGGTTGAGCATCTTCACCCCCAGCCATAATTTGTAACTCATCTGCAACACCAGTAATGATAGAACATCTTTCATTTTCCATATTTGAAGTTCCATACAAACAAAACATGATCCTAAATACTTTGGGAAGCATATACATATTACTGATAGGAAAATGGATGGAGTGAAAAATGATTACTCTGTTATTCCAGAGAGATCATAATTTATTTGATCAGGTTCAGCTTTCAACAGAAAGCAATTTGGACTTTGAAAATCAGGCTTCATTATTCTTACACATCATTTTCTTACATAACGTATTTTCATTGACGTTTCCATTCAGGACTAGCTGTTTCAACTGTACTTTATGTATTCAGCTTGAATTGTTGTACATCAATATTTTATCTTCAGACTTTTTTTTTTTCCCGTTTTAACCTACCTGACTATATGAAATGGGGAGGGAGGGAGGGAGAGAGGAAAGGAGAATGTGCACCTTTAAATAGCAGTGTTGTTTTACTTCTTAAAACAGCTTGTCTAGCTGGATGAAGCAAAATTGGTAAACAGATGTGGGAAATGAACTTCATGTCAATTGCCAGGAAACAGTCAATGAAAATATCTTTTACTGTGCCAATATTTATGCATGTGACCGCAGGTTCTATTGTAATAAAATACGGTATTTCTGACAAAACATGGAATATGAGTAATTTGTAAAATTAATTCATTAACCAAAGTAGGCATATACAAGAAGCCACAAGCTAATTCAGCTTTCCTCATATGTAGCCAATTTATGACATATAAATGTCTATTTTAATAATTTAATTTAAACTGCCTGCTTTCTGTACAACAGCTCTTTTAAACCATCCAGGTTAGTGTTTGACTTTGTTTAAAGGGTTACATATCTAAGACAGACACTTTCCACCTTTTTTTCCTATTTTATACCCAATTCCAGATGTAACTTTTATGTCTCCAGCTCTTCAAAGAACCTCAGTTCAAAGTTTGATTTTACAGGGAGAATTTTTGGCTCACAAATAGATGCATCATCAGTTTGGAGGCTCATTAGTAACCACAGGCTCAATTCTTGGAAGTCTGGCTGGATAAAAAATGGCCTAAATTTGTAAAACGGGCAGCTGCATGTCTAGGATATAGTAATTACATTTTTCTTCAGCTGTCAGGACAAGCTGGTACCTGCAGTAATGTTACACACTTGACGTTTCATGATTCCCTAGAAGTATTAGATTGTCTTATTAATTAAAAAAAAAAGAAAAAAGTAAAAAAAAAAAAAAAAAAGACGTGATGCAGTGTGGGTCTAGTATTTATTTTACAGTTTTCAGGTTTTCTGCTACAAAACCAAGAAAATGAGCATTCTGGTTTTATTGACTTTTTTAATAATGCAATCTGACACTCTCACATCCCATGGCTGAGGGTGCTGCAAGACCCTCAACAAATCCCCAGTACTTGGTGGCACAGTTGCAGCTACACTGACCACATCTCACAACAAGGAAATATATTTGACTGCACAATTTGGGAATATTAATTTCCTGAAAATTATCTCCTTTACAATTGCAATGCTTCAGATGCTTAATTAAGTTTGGAATCTCTGTGCCCTAGATTTCAAATGCAGCAATAATAGTCTACAAAGATGAGATATTAAACTGAGAACAGCCACAGCACACTACTCTCAGTGGAAGCTGAGCAAATGAAAATCTCCTGGGAGGCTTTTCTGCAGGCCAACATCAGAAAGTTCTAGTCTGCTATTTGCCTGGTTTCTTCAAGGAAATGAGCTTTCTGTTAAGCGGTAGTAGCTCAATTCCACAGCAACTGGTAATAGTTGCACCTGGCAATTACAGGGTTTAAGTAGTTTTGAAAGACAAGCTGCAGTTAATTTCAGAAATGGCATCTTTGTTAAATGTTTAAAAGTCAGTGATTCCTAAATATTTCTTCAGGCACATAAAGGTTAATTTTGTGTACCATGCAATTCCCATGCAAATCTATCTGTGTATCTTTTGTTTCCATGAATCCATGCCTTTGGTCTTCACAAACCATGCAAGGAAAGGGCCACTGCAAGACGTTCCTTTAATAATGATGCTTCAGCCATATCCAAAATCCTGCAAAGGAGACGACCTTAATGAATGGGGAACAAGGAATAGCAAGCAACCAGGGTCAGGGTCAACAGAAACATCTGGGTCTGATCCAGGACTAATTCAAGAAACATTGATGCTTGACAACTTCCTCAGCAGGAAGCTTTGCAAAAATCTGACACAGCATGAAGTTTCTATCACTTAAAAGTCTATAAATTTTCTAGGGCACAAATTGCTGTTTTTACCTTGTGCCTTGTGTGCCTTGAATTCTGCTTCTTTACTGGCTGCCTTGCCAAAGATGTGTAGTTTATTTCAGGATTTCTCTCTCTTTGGCCTTTGGTGTCATCTCTTCTCCTTGACTTGACACTTGGTGAGGAGCTTTTATCAGAGTCATTAATACTGAGCCTGTTACTTTTTAGTTTCTGTCAGGTTTCTAAGGTTTTTAATTTATTTAAATGCCAGCTATGCTCAGACAAAGAACACACAGCCTCATACTAGCTACTGTGAAAAAAATTAATACTATCCCAGCCAAAACCAGCCCAGAGCTTAATCCAGATCACAGAGACCAAGAGAGTTGGTGTTGTTTATTCTGGAGAAGAGAAGGCTCCAAGGTGAACTTGTTGTAGCCTTTCAGCACCTAAAGGGGGCTACAAGGAAGTTGGAGGGGGATTTTTTACCAGGAAATGTAGTGATAGGGAAGAGGGAATGGCTTCAAACTGAAAAAGAGTAGGTTTAGATTAGGCATGAGGAAGAAATTCTTTACTATAAAGGTGGTGAAGCACTAGATCAGGTTGCCCAGAGAAGCTGTGCTTGCCTCATCCCTGCAAGTGTTCAAGACCAGGTTGGATGGGGTTCTGTGCAACCTGATCCTTTTGAAGATGTCCCTGCACACGGTAGGGAGATGGGAACAAGCTGATCTTGAAGATCCCTTCCAACCCAAAGCATTCTATGTTTCTGTGATCGTATGATTCTGTATTCCATACCATATGATATCTTGCTCAGAAATTAACTAGAGGGAAGGGGGGGGAGGGGGGGGAGGGTCACTGCTTGATGACTTTCTGAGCATCAGTTGGTTGGTGGTGAGCAATTGTTTTCATTTGCATCACTTGTTTTTCTTAATTTTTATTTTACTCTGTTATTTCCGTTTTCATTACAAATTATTATCATTACCGTTAATCTGTAGTCACAAATGAGTCAGGAAAACAGAGGCAATAAAGGGCAATAAAAGGAAAAACACAATGTTGGGGGGGGGTTTAACCTTTGCTTAATGGTAACGTCAGACTGTTTCCTGGGTATATGTTCACACATGGAGAAATTATTGTGTGACATTTTTTCGTATGCACACACGAATAATTAATGTTAGAATCTGGTTCTGGGTTACTACCCAAAAGTACTCTGTGATTATGCCTCAGCTTGTCTTTTTAATGTCAATCTATCAGAAAAGATTCACTGTCTGGGAAAGGTGACAAAATTGAGACACCCTCAACACAGAGTCACAGTGAAACAGAAACGGGGAATTCTGCCAGCAGCTTTGCTGATGAAATTGAGAGAGGAGCTGAGCTGAGAGGGAAGGGAGCCAGTCTCTAGAAATGGCTACCCCAAATGGATTATAAAAGCTCTTCATTTCAGGTCATTCAGACAGTAACAAATCCAGCCGGTATTAAAGCCTTCAGGGAAATTGATGAGTGGGGTTGTCTGAGATTAATGAAAACTACACAAATAGAGCAAATTGGCAGAAGTAAGGGTAAGAGTCTGCCCTTTCACAGGTCTCATAGTTATTAATATTAAGAATCTGACATTACAGTAGATGCTTTTGATGTTCTAAGGTCTCCAAGGCCAAGAATTACGATTCCTCCTCCTGTCTCCACCTCTATCCAAGTGCAGATTTTAGACTAATGGAACAAAGTGAAATGCTCTGTCCAAAAGAGGCTTACAATCTAAACACTCAAAAAGATATAGATAGTGATTGGAAATATTGCAAACTCTATGACTAGCACAATAAAACTAGATGAATATTTATCATGTTCACTAGATCTGCTTCTCCATCTACCCATGTTATATGCCTCTTTGTCCAGTGTTTATTTATCTACCTGTATGTGTATAAACCAATGGCAATCATTTTAGGGTTTCCATCTCAGAGAGCTCACGTGCATTGTTTGTCTGCATTATCTTCCATCTTCATACCCTAAGCTGCAGCCTGGAGTGAGAATGCAGAGCAACATACCTTGAAACACCATGTCTTGGGGCATATTGTGGCAAATCCTCTCTGCTGGAGCTCATATTCTCAACCTGTTCTAGGGAAATATGAGGCCCAGGCAGTGCTTTGGGTTCCTGGCAAGAGGAAACAAGGACTGCAGCCTCAGAGTCTCAGTCCAAGTATGCAGTTGAAGAGGACATTACTCCTATCTCCTGATAAAGCCAGCACATGGGAATGGGTCCAACCTGTCACACAAAGCAGCAGTTTACAACTCCTGTGAAGTCTCGCCTGTGCTTTGATAGCACAGCCCCACATGACTTTAGATCCAGTTTTACCCACCACCGATAGAACTCTTTAAAGAAAGACAGATCCGAAATGGGATGTAATCACTCAGTGGAAGACACAGTTCAATACCCACCATTGTAGTCCTCAAAATACAGAGGCAGCTGCCAGCCCTGCAGTGTCCAGCTCTGCAGTGCTTCAGCTCCTGGCAGCAGCAGTGCTCCAGGTACCTCAGCTCTGTCTCCTGGCATGCTCATGGGTGCCCCTGTGCTGACAAGACTGAGCAGCTTAGTACCCAACTAATTCTCAGTTTTCCTCTCCCACACAGCTCCTCATTATGAATTTTTAAACAACTTAAAAGTGCTACTGCCACCCTCTTTTGCATGTAACAACCCACTGGATAAAGTGTTCAACCTTTTCTTTCTAGTGGGGTTCAAAGCTCCGTCTCATGTTGCCTTGAGGTGGAGCAAGCAATAGAACTGTTGCCTGCCTAGAACAAGACGTGGGACAATTCAGGGTTTAGACTGAATTACACAAAGGATTTATCGAATCTGGAAGCAAAAGCACTCACTTGGAAAGAGGGCAAAGACTTCAATTGCTTTCCCTGCTTGACACGCTTGTTTGTGCATTTTAGTCCATTGTGCTGGTTTTGGCAGGGTTGGAGTTAATTTTTTCCACAGTAGCTGGTATAGTGACATGTTTTGAGTTTGTGCCAGAAATTGCTGATAACACAGAGATGGTTTTGTTATTCCTGAGTGGTGCTTACACAGAATCAAGGCCTTTTCTGCCTCTCACCCCACACCACCAGCGAGGGACCCTGGGGCTTACAAGGATTTGGGAGGGGTCACAGCTGGGGCAGCTGATGCCAGTTGACCCAAGGAATATTCCAGATCATGTGGCCTCATGTTCAGCATATAAACTAGGGGAAAAGCTGACCAGGAAAGCCACTGCTTGACAACTGGTTGTGCATTTGGTCAGTTGGTGGTGAGCAATTGTTTTCATTTGCATCACTTGTCTTTCTTAGTGTTTATTTCTATTTGTTGCTTTTTCCCATTACAAATTGTTTGTAGTAGTAGTATTGATATTATTATTATTATTATTGTTATTATACTGTTCTTATCTCAACCCACAAGTCTTCTCACTTTTATGCTTCCAGTTGTCTTCCCTGCACCCCTCCTGCTGTGGGACCAGTGAGCAAGTAGCTGTGTGCTGCTTGGTTGCTGGGTAGAACTAAACCATAACATCCATGGGACATTTTTAAAAAGATAAAAAGCACAGGACATGTATTTGTCCCATTCCTGGCCTGCTGCAATGACCAACATGGTACAAATGCACAGGGCCACAGGTTTCCTGTTTCTTAATAAATCCTGAATTGCTTGATGGAGGGTGAAACCTTCATCACAGCTTGTACGAGCCTTATACCTCTGGTCAAGTATCCCATGGCCTAGTGATCTGGGGATTGTTGTAGAAGTACAGTTAAGAATCAAGCTTAAGATTTAGAGGTGCAAGGTCTATAAAATCTATAAAATATTCTCTGTGGTTTTATAAGTGCTGTCTCTTTTCATTTTTGTATATTGCCTCTGTGTGTTTATGCATCACAAGTAAACTTCATGAATAGATATAAAATAGCTGCATTTGCATTTCTGCCAAGCCAGGTTTGAGTTAAGAGATATAAAATCTATAAATATATTTGGATGCACATCGGTCCTCTGCTCTGAAAACAATAAGCACATTAGTGATATAATCTACCATCTAATAAAGATATTAAGGATGAAAATAAAAATTTAAAAATGCAAACAGGAAGAAATTAATTTTAAAATATCTCTTGAATGTTAATACACATATAAGAGATAATCTTGCAGTGGAGAACCATAAAAGGGTACTCTTATTGAGTAAATAATTGGAAATCAGAACAAGCACATATGTCAAATGGATGGGGCTATCAGCAAGAATATGGTGGAGCAATGTGTTGAGGTGATTAAAGAAAAAACCTGGGATATAGGAAATAACATGCTGAAATTGCAAAAAATTAATCAGGAAAGAAAGCCAACATTTCAAATTCACAAGGGAAACAAGGAGGTAGTGTACCTCTTCTTATGACACTTTGAGTAAAGCTGCATCAGCAATACCAAATTACCCCAGGCAGATAATATTTAAAAGAGGGGAAATCATTGTCCAATGCATTTGTGCAGATGGCACCAAAAATCATAGATGTTTAAACCATGTCCCAGACTTGTATATGCTCATTGTCCACAGAATAGAAACGCATGGCGTATCTGCTTCAAAGAATTCGCGTAAAAATAGACTGAATTCTGGAAATGTGGGAGCCCTGCAGTGCCCCCTGAGCTGTCAGTGGGCGTGTTGCTGTTATACAAGGGAGACACAGAAAACACAAAGTAGACAACAATGCTTTTCAAGTATTCAAAGGTCATGAGGGAAAATGTCCTCAAATACAAGCCTGTTGGTTTCAGAGTCATAAGATTCTTTAAAAAAAAAAAAAAAAATAGCCTCTTCTTTTCTGATTTCTGAACACTGAAGGCTTCATACAATTTTTTTCTTCTAGCTTTTCTCATCAAACAAAATCTGGAATATCTTTTTTCTAAAAAAGGCAATGAAAATTCCCAGAGATCCATACGATTCCAGACACTGCAGCTTAGCAAGGCAGAGTAAAAACACTACCCTGACTTGTGTTAATTAGCAGCTTTCAGTGACTGTCCAAATTGAACTGTTATTTCTGAAGATACTGGCTTTAGTACAATATACTGTCCAACATACATATATATGCAGTATTTATAGAAAGAATACTATGTATCCATATAGTATGTATGTATGGTATAATCTATACAGCTTGCTTAGTACAACTATAGCAAATTTGTATGCAGCTATAGAGCTGCTAAATCTCCTAAAAAAAAGGGAAGTTCCTGTCAGAAAATATGCTCCTCTCTGCACTCATCTCCTTGGGCCAAGGTTCCTGCCAGGACCCAGATCTTGCCCTAGCTTTCCACAGGCTGCAGCTTTTTTCACAGCATATCTAGCTGCTCTGGTGTGGGATCCTCCAGGGGTTGCAGGTGGATCTCTGCTTCACTGTGGTCTTCCATGGGCTACAGCAGAACAATTTTTCGCACCATGGTCTGCACCAGGAGCTACAGGGGAATCTCGTCTCTGGCACCTGGAGCACCTCCTGCCCCTCCTGCACTGACCTTGGTGTCTGCAGGGCCATTCCTCTCACATATTCTCACTTTCTCTCAGCTGCTGTGCACCATTTTATCCCTCTCCTCCAGCATGTTCTCACAGAGGCATCACCAATATCACTGATGGGCCCAGTTTTGGCCAGTGGTGTGTTCACCTTGCAGCCAGCTGGAAAAGGGTGTATGTGTGTGACGGGGGCAACTTGTGGTGTCTTCTCACAAACCACAGTCCCCAAAAACAGACCTATAAAATCAGAAAACTGGGACAGATCCAGGAAATGAAAGCAGATTACTCAGTGGAAGGTGGTGTTTTACATTGTAGCTCACTGATTAAAACACCTTCATAAAATGTGTGAAAGGACCATTCATTGTAGTCTCTTGGGATCTACCAATCTTAGCATGCTACAGAAAGAATGATTCTTTCCTGTTTCTTGGTGACTGTTATACAAAAGCAATAGGGTGAAGAGAGTGGAAATCACCCTCTTAGATTAAGTTTCAAATGTATCTTCCTTTCCTTGGTAAGGAATATAGAAATTCCAAGGGGAAAGATTCAGCAGCTGAGCCACTGAAGTGTACCCACCATTAAGCACATGAACCAATTCTGTAAGAATTACCCAATAAGGTATTTAAATATCCATGTCCCAGGAGCCACACTTCAAATCAACAGCTGAATCCCTTATTCTCACCTTTACTTGTGCCCATTTATTGCTGTGACATACAAGGCAGCAGTGAATGACTGGCCTCAAAGAAATCTTCACAAAAGCCAGAGCTGGTCTGGCAGCCACAGAAATCATTACAATTGATTGAGTCATTAGGCTAAGATTTCAGTTATTAATAAGAAATCTTCTCATTTGCTTGTAACAATGACAACAAAAATAACACAGCAATACTCTCAGGGCAGCAAGACTGTGTATGAGCCAGAGAAGACTTTACGTGCATTCAGAGACTGGACAAAGTAGAGGGAGTTGAATCTACTGAAGACCTAGAAGCAGGTTTAGATGTTCTTGAGATAGGAATAGTTAGTATCTGACTCAGTATCACTGACTTGCACTTTTCTTGCTCTCCCTCTGTTGCTTTTTTTGATGATGAGTGAGAATAGGGCACTGGACCCTTGGTCTGAGTCAGGATGGATCTTTTTATACTATGCAGTAAGTGAAATGAGGACAGCTGAAATCTTTGGTGGTGGGGAGTACAACACGCCTTCATCCAAGAGGAATCCAGGGCTTCTGGGCAACAATATTTTTGGCCTGCAGACACCATGCCGTACCATGTGTTAGGAAAATACTTTTCCAGTAACTCCTTGAAGAAATGCAATTTGACATCCTGAGTATTTATATTTTAATCCTTAGCATGAAGTAAAATGTCCATTTGCACAACGTGGTGGCCTGAAGCCAGCTGAATGAAGAATTTCAGTTCATAAAAGGAAATGAAACCCTGAAATCAGAGCACAAGTGGAACAAACACTAGGGAGAGGAGATATGATGAAATAATACATGAGTGAAAAAAAAAGAAAAAAATTAAAATGGGTGAATAAAACACAATGGATTGGGATGAAAGGAGGTGGAATGAAAAGGAACAAAACTTTCCAAAATGCTAAGGCTTGAATTATCCAAATCAGAAACCTAAGAGAAAAGAAGAGACTGAGAAGAAATAGGGAAAATGAAAGGCTCAAATAAAAAGGAGAAAATACTGCACTGAATTGAAAACAGGAAAATAACACTGCGCGACCTGAAGTGCAAGAAAATGGATTAAACCTTGCCCAAATGGTCCTCTCTGAAATCACAAGATTTCATTTCTTTTCAAAATGGAAATTCTCCAGGAAATGAAATCCCGAAATAAGAGCACAAGTGTAACAAACACTTGGCACAGGAGATGATAAAAAAATATGTGAGTGAAAAAAATATTAAAATTTTAAAATGCAGCTAAAAAACCATAAGGGATTGGGATGAAATGAGGTGTAGTGATAATGACCAAAACCTGCCAAAATGATAATGAATTGAATTCTCCAAATCAGAAAATTAACAGAAAATGAGAGACAGAGAAGAAATGGATGTAAGGTGAAGCTGGGAAAAAAAAAAAGAGAAAATTCTGCACCAAAGTGAAAACAAGAAATGAAGAATTTCAGTTCATGAAAGGAAATGAAATCTTGTGACTTCAGTGAGGATCATTTGGACAAGCTTTGGTCCATTTCTCAGCATTTCAACCCCAGGGTCTCCAGCTCAGAAAGATGTATGAGCAGCAATGTTGGGGCCCTGCTGCCATGGTCTCTGCTGGCCTGTTTGCAGCACCAGTGTTGCTGGTTCTTGAGTCTCATTAGACCTGTCAAAACAAACCCAAGGCGTAACCCTAACGCTAGCCCTAGTGAACTACTGGTGCCCAAGCCCTCAGTTCTCCAGCTCAGAAAGATGTAGGAGCAGCAATGTTGGGGTCCTCTACGATGGCTTTGGCAGGCCCTTTCCAGCATCAGCGTCCCTGCAGCTCGAGGCTCTTTAGTTCTCTCAACTCTAAACCTAGGTGTAACCCCAACCCTAGCCGTAGTAAATTATCTGACCCCAGTCCCCAGGTACTCCAGCTCAGAAAGATACAGGAGCAACAATGTTGGGGTCCTGCTGCGATGGCTTTGGCAGGCCCTTTCCAGTGCCAGGGTCCCTGGAACTCGAGGCTCTTTAGTTCTCTCAACCCCTAACCCTAGGTGTAACCCTAACCCTAGCCCTAGTTAATTACCTGAGCCAAGTCCCTGGCTTCTCCTGCTCAGAAACATGGAGGAGCAGTGATGTTTTGGCCCTGCTGCAATGGCCCCGGCAGGCCCTTTCCAGCCATAGGAAAATGGAGAAAACTTAGAAAATTCATGAAAGGAAATGAAATCTTGTGATTTCAGTGAGGATGATTTGGGCAAGCTTTGGTCAATTTCCCTGCACTTCAGCTCATCCCTCGCCACTTTCTTGTTTTCACTTCAGTGCAGAATTTTCTAATTCTTTCCTTAGCTTTTCCTTTCCTCCATTTCTTCTCTGTTTCTCCTTTTCACTTAGGTTTCTGATTTAGAGAATTAAAGCCTTATCATTTTGACATGTTTTGGTGCACCTATTTTCATCCCAATTGCTATGGTTTGATCCTGGCTAAATGCCAGGAAGCCACAAATTAAGACACACATACCCAGTGCTCTTGAGTTAAGAAAACCTGGCAGAAGGCGCACTCAAATGGGCAAACAGGCCTAACTTAAAGAGTTGCAAAAAGTGATTTTATTACTATCAGAGTCAGAGGAGTAAATGAGAAGTAAAATAAATCTTCAAAGACACCATTTCTCTGCTCAGCCCCAATCCCTCCTTCCCAGCAGCTGCACAGGGGAATGAGGAATGGAGAGGGGTGTAGGTCAGTTCATCACCCAGATCTTCTTCCACTGCCCGGGGGAGAGGCTCTTTTCCCCTGAGTAGCCATGGGTCTCACTGACGGCAGCCCACCCAACACTGCTGCAATGTGATGGTGTCCTCACGGGCAAACAGTCTCCCCAAAACTGCTGTGGTGTGGAGTCCCTCTTCCACAGGGTACAGACCTCCCAGGCCAGGCCATTCCATGTCGAGAGCAAAGCTTTTCTCTTTACCGGACTTCTGCTGGACCACTCTTTCTCTCTCTCTCTCTCTCAGGCACCCACCCACTCCATGTGGGGCACTCAGCTCAGTCTCAGGGTGCGAGTCAAGGCCTGTTTCTCCACTGGAACTCCCTCTGGACCCCGGCCTCCTCCAGGCATCCACTCCAGTGTGGGCACCTCCCCACAGGCTGCGAATGGATCTCAGCATTTCCCGTGGGCCACATGGGCTGCAGGGGCACCCCCTGCTTCACCATGGGTCTCACCATGGCCTGCAGAGGCTGCAGAGCTCCGGCGCCTGGAGCTTCCCCTCCCCTTCCATGTCCACGGACCTTGGTATCTCCATGTTGTTTCCCCTCACATATTCTTACATCCTCCTCCACCTCTGGCTAAAAAAAAAAAGTGCGTGCATCCATTGTTTTGATTTCTTCTTAAATANGTGCATCCATTGTTTTGATTTCTTCTTAAATAAGTTTTCACAGAAGCGTAACCAACATCACTAATTGGCCCAGCATTGGCCAGTAACATGTCCATTTCATGAAAGGAAATGAAGAGT